>JAOXXN010000468.1:284822-316049 GCA_026770055.1 Myrmophylax atrothorax | reverse complement strand
AGTTGCTTGGGCAGAGCAAGCTCGTGGCTGCCTCCACAGTGGGGACCTGAACATGAGGGAGGCTTGAAGATACCTATTCCTCAGCACAGTAGCAGTGTCATGGCCAGTGCTTGAGCTCTTCTGATCCCCAATGCAGTTATCTTGGTTTTGCCATGCATATCATAAATATGATCTGTCTACCATCACAATTTCAGAAACCCTTTAAGCTGGAACAAGCCACCATTTCCACTAAAGGAAGACAGACTTTCCTCTCGTAGCAAAGATTCATTCCTGATTCTGTGGTTTTCTGTCCTGCAAGTTTACGCAGCAAATTAGTTTAGAGAACAAATTCACATTGGAAACCATCCATCAAAAATAGTTTGGTTGACTTCCTTTGAGCAGCAGCACTTAGACCATCTCAAAAAGTGTGCATGAAAATATCATTACAGTTTTTATAACTAGGTTAATTATTAAAGATCCCAAAAGTCTTGTTTTCTTTTAGCCTGTTTTCTTTTACTGTAACCATTGAAAATACATCTTTAATATAGTAAGTTACACTTCTGTAAGCTACTTATTGTATGTAGTAGTACCTAATGATGCAGAAATGCTGAGTCCATTACAGTAAAAGAGAGTTTTGGCACTAAGTTCAATGAAGCTATGACTTCACATGGAATTTCAGTGTTAATGAAAAACAAATGAGAATAGTTATAAATTCTGCTAGAAAATGATGAAATCTGCAAATCCTACTCGGTATTTACTGTAATGTACTTTTTACCTGAGTATGGTTTGTAAGCTTTGACTTAAAAGAAGTATATGAGCTTCCATGGTTGTTGATATATATTCATGGTCTTATAAAGCTCTCATAAAATTGTACTTTTTTTCAATTCTAACTTCTCATCTTTTGTATATTTTCTCTTTGAACTTATGGAAATATTCTTTCTTTTTTCTTTCTCTTTCTTCTCCTGTTTCTTTCTTTCTTAACCTCATTCTCTCCCTATTTTTCTCTCCTGCCCTCTCGTTCTGCTGTTCATAGAACACGTACACCTGTGTGCTAAACCCACTGCCTTTTCCAATAGCTGAACGACTGCATTAACTTTGAGTGTTGTGCTTCTATATGGTTCTGATGTGTTGTGTGAACAGCCACACCTATACGAATCACACTGAGGAACGTATTTTTTTAAGCATTGGTTTATAAATACCTGTAAAGTCGCAAAATCTGCAAAATGCTGAGCATCTCCTCCAAGTTGCTAACATTACATCCCAGTTGCGTGAATACACAGAGGGTCACCCAAAACACCTTTCCTGTCCTAATCAGGGTGAGGTATGAAACCACATTCATATCAACTCCAGTAGATCTGTTACATTTAAGTTATAATGCATCTGTAGGTGCCTTTGTGTTTGTTTGTTTTGAAAAATAGTTGTAAACTTTGGAGTACTCTTTGTAGGAAATTGAAATGGCAGGAGATTTTTGGGCATGTTCGATTTCAGTTTAAAAGTATGTATTTAATAATAAGATGTATGTTTTCTTCTACACTTTTGCTTTACATTCTTCCAACATGCTTTGCTGGCATACTTCTTTTTCCCAAACTGGCTCCACGGTGAGTAGACAGAGAGCAATAAACACAAAAAGAGGGCTGTGATTATTGCTTACATGAGTTACAGCCAACCAGAGATTGATTTTAAAGTGAGTAAGAGGCTGCTAAGGTGACAGATAAGTACAGCTTGACTTCTGAACCCTTGAGTGCTTCTTAGTGCTTTGTGTCAGATTTGGAAGTGAAGCAAGGCTGTGAAACGGTGTTGATAGCATTGTGGGGCAAGGGGTCAGGGGACTAAGGGTTTAACTTCATGGGTGGGAAAGAGGACACAGGGACACTGGAATTTCATAGCCAGATTAAAATCACAGAAGGCAAGTCTTAGGATCAAAAACTTTTATCCACTGCTTGGATAAATTAACAAAGCAGTCTTCTAAAAATACTCTTCTTAAAGAATTGCAGACGATGACTGAGGATGTTTCGGGTCTTGAATCAGAAAATTATGCACAATAATGCTGAAATTAAAATATTTCTTCTGTGTCCTGTCAAATTAAACATAAGGTAATATTTTTCATCTTTGAATCTTGACAAATTGGTATTTTTGTGGAAGAAAAACATGTAGCATAATAAATCTCCTTCTAGAGTATTTGAACTTATTAAAATAAATGGATATCTAAATTTTGGGTGGTTTCAGGCAAATTAAATCAATATTTGTTCCTGAAGTGCCAGTTTTATTAAAGTTTAGGAGATTAGATTATAAACCTAGATTTACTGCAGAAAAGGACCTGGGTGTCCCAGTAAACACTAAATTAAACATGAACCAACAATGTTGCATTGAAAAAAAAAAGGCAAATGATGTCCTTGCCTGCATTAAGAGTGTTGCCAGCAGGGTGAGAGACATGATCCTTCCCCTCTCTTCAGCACTGGTGAAGTCACTCCTGAAATGCTGTGTCCAGTTTTGGACTCTGCAATACAAGAGAGAGATGGATGCACTGAAGTTCAGCAAAGGATCACAAAGATGTTTAAGGGTCTGTTCTGTGAGGAAAGACTGAGAGATGGTTCTATGCAGCTTGGAGAACAGAAGGCTCAGAGGGACTTCATGAATGGGTATAAATACCTGAAGGGGAGGGGTGCACAAAGAATGGAGCCAGGCTCTTTCCAGTGGTGCTCAGTGACTGGACCAGAGGCAATGGGCGCACACTGAAACACAGGTAGTTCCCTCTGAACATTAGGATACACATTCTTACTGTGAGGGTATCTTCATCTGATATTTAAAAGCCACCTGGACTTGGTCCTGAGCCACTAAACTCTGGACCCTGTTTAAGCAGTGTTGGACAATGGGCCTTTGAAATCCGAACTCAGACATTTTGTGCTTCTCTGCCACTTTTCCATGGGGTTCAAATAATTGTATTGGACTTCTGCAAGTGA
The DNA here is from genome assembly GCA_026770055.1 of Myrmophylax atrothorax. NCBI lineage: Eukaryota > Metazoa > Chordata > Aves > Passeriformes > Thamnophilidae > Myrmophylax > Myrmophylax atrothorax. The sequence goes on along the minus strand of JAOXXN010000468.1, from coordinate 313,110 downwards.
GAGAGGTGTGGTCTGGTTAAGATATCCATTTTTCACTCACTTGTACCTGATGTTATGCTTGTATTTGCAAGTTTTTGGAGAGAGTTGTCTAAAACTGTAGACTTGCAGATACTAAAGTAAACCGCCACATAATGTTAGAAACTCTGAGCTGCTCTGCCTTCTTTGCCCTTCTCTCTTTTTTTTCAATAATTTTCTTTTTGTTGTTTTGTATTTTCTTGTTACATCCCTTTTTTGCTGATGGCCAGTAGGAACTTTGAAGTGGTGCAACGCATCACACTGCAGTTGCAGAAAACTGCCAGCTGTGGAGAAGCAGCAGTCTAATTACTGTGAGTGCCACCAACTTTGCCTGAATCTTCTGTCTGAATGGGAATGATGCTATTGTCAAGGTCAAGGACTTGCTGAGTATCTTCAGCAGGGAAAGGCCTGTCCTGTCTTTTGCTTCTGACTTTCTGTGCAACTACAGAAAAGTCATTTGGTTCCTGTTCCGCAGGGGACAAGTGAGGAACATAAGCCTCTCTTCCCAGAGATGGGTCATGATGATCATAATATGAGACCCTTAGTGATATATAGTTTATAAATACATTCAATTTAATATTTTGTTTATCTGTACCAAGGAAAACTCTGTGAACTGCAACTTGAGGTCAGAGTTCCGTACTATTGAACACAACGATCAAGGGTGTCAGTCCTTAGGAACTGAAGCCATGAATTCTGACTCCTGCCCTTGAACCCTGGCAATTGTATTCTGCCTTGGCAATATAAAAAAGTTCCAAGTGCTTGAATGTAGACCAATTCCTACTGGGATGCCTCTGAATGTAAATGGCTTCATATATGTAATTGAAAGGGTAAACCATACTAACCAGCCAACCACATCTACAGAGAAAAAATAGAAAATACTTCTTTCTCCACTAATTTTTGTGCTTACATTGTTTTGCTATAATGATGCCACCTGCTTCCTTTTAGGTGAATAACAGTCTTTTATTTGCAAAGCTTTTTCTTGAACATATTACAGTTCAGGAAGAACATGTTCTTACACTTCTGGTAAAAAATTCCTCAAACCCAAGACTTTCATATGGGAACTTTGTTGGGGACAATCTGTCTGTCAATATGCATCAGTTTTGTTGACCATAAAGTTGATTTAGTATTCTGCACCTGTATTTTCTCATGAGGCAGACTAATGAGAAAGGAAAATAGATAAGGGAAATGTCAAGGAGAATTGCAGTGAAAATTTAGATTGTTTTACAGATAGGTAAATAGAAACAGGGTTAAAAAGCCGGAACTTTCATTCTGCCACAATTGCTTCTGCTGTACAATACCAGACAGTTTGAAAAACAGAATTTGGGAACTAAAAAAGCCCTTAGTTATAGAAGCCTGGCTGCCTGCATTAAATCTGTAGCTAACATATTCTTCCACTATGCTTGACAGGAGAGGTAATCACAGACATGACTTGTAGCAAATAAAGGTTATTATCAAGTATATTTTAGTTCACTCATGATGGGCGTCTGTGAGAACTTGTGCAGTTTTAAAAATCTGTTGTTAAAGCAAAATTCTGTCTTGTTGAAACACTAGCACTGTTGGAAATAGTGCTACCTTCAGTGACAGAAGAAAGAAACGTTACCGGTGCAGGGTCCTGTATGGTGACTGATGGTGTACAGCACAGGAGAGAGACATAAACTGGGATGCAGAACTGGTGTTTATGTTAAACTGATCTGGTGACTGATCTTTACCATGTCAAGTGACCTTTTCCTCTCTTTTTTTCCCCCTGTTTCCAAGCTGATGATAATAATACTGGCCTCCTTCAATAAAGCGCCTTGTTATTTACTTGCTGAAGATGTGCTTTATGTGAAAGTCATGCATTTCAACAGCTATGCAAGGCGGATGGTCAGCTCCTGCTGTATTCAATCTCTTCTCCTTCTGGCTTGAGCTTATAAAGTTAGATAAAAATAAGTGGCAGTAGCAGATAACCGTTTGCCTTCTTTGTGCACAGATACATAGATAATCTCAACCAGATTGGAACAAAGAACAGATGTTCCCTAAACATATGTGCAAACAAAACATTGCAAGTGTGAATGTTTATGAGCAATGAATGAAGCAGAAGAAAGGAACAAAGTATGATTTTGGGATGCAAACAAGTATTTGTGAGGCTTGGTCTGGAAATTTTCAACTAGTTCTAGAAACAGCACCTTTAAGAAAATGAAAGGACTTAAGGATGTATTTTTTTTCAACTCTGAAACATGAAGACATTCATCTAAGTGACTTCAGTCTTTTCTGAACAAGAATATGATGGATAAATGGATGTTGTGCCAGGAGATACATCTGTTTGCATTTAGGCTTCTCTCCACATGGTTGAATTTGTAATGTAGACAAAGAATTGGATTTGCTTTCCAGATTCTTTCTGTGCTTAAGCTAATTTTCCCATGTTTGAGTTTCAGTCACCTTACAACCTTCCAGGACTTCTATTTTTGTCCAAGTGAGCACTAAAATGACTTACTGAAAACTCAATTGTTCTACTACTGGTATATTCTCCTTTCTTCAGAAGATCTGGCTAAATTTTGCTCAAATTTTCTCTTACCCCAATTTTGAATTATTACATCATAATGCCATTAATTTCAGGGCAGATCTACAACATTGTGCAGAGAAAATTAGGTTGAAGTCAAGCCTCTAATTGCAAAGATATTTTTCCACTCCCTGACAGGCAACTCATTAGCAATATTACAAATATGAGATAAGTTGTTAAGCTTAGATTAAATATCTTAAATCACTACGTGCTCCCTACTTTTGTCATTGAATAGGATGAAAAAAGCAACTGGGAGCTTTCCTAAGATTTAAAGAAAATATGGTAAACAATAGATAATAAGGTTTAGAAAAAGAATTTTTCCATGGGCACAGTTACATTTTCAGTGTTAGGATGTTGATCTTGATCCTGCTTCTGGAATTTCTGACATCATTGTGAGGGTTTTTTCTAGATATGTAAAAGCAAACATGAAATATATTGCTTTCAGTTTGTACATTTAAAAAATGTCATGAAAATATGACTCTCTTTCAAAGCTTTGGGGGACTTGTGTGAGGCGTGTGTTCTTCACACCTTTTCATACAATTACACCTTTTCCATTTGGTTGTTGAAATCCCAGATACCATGCCAAACAGGAAGATTTACAAGTGGTTTTCTTTTATGAACTCTGACTTAAAATATATTTCACCCTTGAGGAAATACCCATATGATGTATTTTGTGCACCATCAGTAGCAAATTCATCTTAGTGAAAATTACTGTCTCTACTTAGAAATCACATTTATGTTTGAAAGCTTCTTCATAAGGTCAAAGACATGAGTTCTCTTTTCCACACTAACTTGAGCAAAGCAAAGGTGAAAGCTGTAAATTATCTTCAAGCTTGCTTGGCACCTGATCAGCTCTGATTTACAAGGGTGTTCATATTGCTGTTATTGAGTTAATATATTTGCACTGGCTTGCTTTAATTGAGATGTGTTCCAGACCAGTTAACTGGAAGAACTAAATAGGTGTTTAGCATATAATAGATATGATTATTGCTTTTATTTAACTTCTTAGTAAAACTGGGTAGAAAATGGTTGCTGCAGCCTCTGAAGTTTTTTTGGATTTAAGAAGAATGTTCCTATGCCACACAAGGAAAATATTACCTATAGTCTTGGGGGTTTTCGTGTCTGTGTGTGTCTCTGTGCACACAAATAGTCCTTGTAAGAAAAGATGGTGGCAACATTCTTCCTGTGTAGCCTGCTGGTGAGGGTGCTTAATGAGAAATATAAGTCCAGAGCAAATAAGCTGAATTCAGGTAATTTTTATGTCTGCAATGGTTCTGTGAGTTGGGTATTTCTCCTGTCTGATCAGGTTTGCACTGTACCTGAAGACCTTTACCTGAGAAATTATTAGAAACAGTCTGTTGTGAAAATTTTAATTTCTACTAATCACTGAATCACAGAGAAAGCATTTGATTGAAAATTTCCCAGTCTTTCCATTTTTCATCATTCATTTTGGTGTTTTATTCTTGTGTCTTCCCTTCCTTATCCCCACTCTTTTTGGAGCATATTTTTCAAATACACTTGTTTTCAGATAAATCTGTTGAAATTTTAACAACAGTGATTCCTCAAACATCTGGCACAACATCTGGACTTGGAGTCCTGAGAATAGCACCCTCCCTCCTGTCCTCCTTATTCATACTTAAAAATCAGAACAGATATGTAGTGTTTTTTCTGCTCCCTCTGTTAAAAGTATGACATGAGAAAGGACATCTCTCAGAGAAGAGTACACAGCTCTCAAAGGTTTAAAGTGAAGTGGGCAAGTGGGGCCTGGGATATTGGATGATGCCTCTGCCTCTTCAGCAGCTCAGTTTTGTGCCCTTGCTTGGCTTCCCTCTTGCTCTGTCCTGTTGCAGCTGCTTTTTTTCTCTCTCCACATTTGCAGTTGGCTCTTGTGTTCATATTCAGATGCTTTTTCAACAGAGTTGCCTCTGATTCCTTAAAGTGGCTTCAAGCTTCTGTTTCTCTCTATTTTCTTCCATCTTCTCATGCTGTGCAGCTACAGGATATGGACAGGAAGGTCCAGGTTGCCAGATGTGTCCAAAGCAGATTTTATCCCAACAGACCTTTTTTTTTTTTCTTCTGGTTGAGCTGACTAGCTGTGCTTTTTGTTTCCAGCCACATCAGCTCTTTTGCCTAGGCATAGTTTTGCATGGTGTGCTCTAATGAACTCACAGAAAGCTTCAGGCTGGTTCATCATATCTAATTTAGCTAACTTTGCAGTCATTACTCCTCAGTAGACACTGCCATGCTGTCCAAAACTGATGATGGCTGCTTTTTCAGTCTAAACATTCAAAACTACTTGGATGAACCAAGCAAAATCCATTTCTAAACAGCTTTATTGTTCCAAATAAGAGATGTGATTAGGTAAAAGAATACTCTTTGTAATTTCTGCAGCTTAGTTCTGTTATCTAAAACAATCACAAGAAAATCTAATATGTTTTCAAAAATTTTGTGGGTAAATTCAGAAATGGAATATGAGTTTGGTGAGGAGGCAAAGAACAGCACAAAAAGAGCAAACTGCATTGATCTCACATACTTGAGCATTGACCCTTCAGGTTCCATGCACAATCTTCTTCCAAACCTAACCAAGCCATGAATCTTGTGTAGCCAACAAATATTACCAGGAGACATTTGCATACAGCTTGTGCGTTACCAGCTTGTGCATCTCAATGGAGGGACACACTTCTATATCATTTTAGTCCTACAGACCACTCTACTGTAGCAGCTGAAGTCCATTCTGTCAGCATGCTACCTTCAAACCACCCTTAAATCACCTTAAGTCAAAGCTGGGAAAAGTTTGTATTTATTTAGTGGATGTCTTTCTTCTGTTGTTGTTGTTTGCAGTATTTTGGGGGTTGTGTTTTTTTAGAAAGACCTCTAACATTACATCCCACCTCCAACTGACAAAACAATAGAAGTTTACAAGCTCTTCATCAAGGATTTATCCTTAAGAACCTTTACTGTATTCATGGAAGAACTGTTTGAGTTGGGGACACGTGTTTGTTTCTGACCTTCTCAATTGTTACCCTTTCTGTTTTGTTTGGAAATGCTAAGGACAAAGCAAGAGAAACCATGGTGGGCACTTAAATAAACTACTAGCAGCAGTACCTTACTGAAGGATAAAGCAGCTTTGTCTGCCAGGTGGGCAAGTCCCAGTGAGGAGCCTTTCCACATGCTGAAGTTTTTATTCCCCAGGAGTCTGGGAACTGTCAGCTTCTGCTCTTGTGTACAAGGCTAACTCATGATACCATGACACTGCTCATTCAAAAAATTTGTTGATAAACAGTGTCACACATCCTCCATTACATGTGGGATGGGTAAAATTAGGAAGTTCTCTGTGCAGATCTTTAAAAAAAATTGTCTTTCAAAACCATCTCAATTGGAGTGCCAACAAAAAACTTTGACAGTAGTTAGACACTGGTGTCTTCTGGCCTCTGATTATTCTTGTGTTCATTGCTCCCTTGTGCTTTCTCCATCTGGTTAACATTTGCTCGTGAATTGCAGGTTTAACACTACTATTGAGGGGATAGCAGCATTTTCACTGCTGGTTTTTTGCCTGGTTTGTAGCCATAGCAGGGCTAACTCAGAGATGCCTAGGACATATTTGTTCCTCACACTGCAGATCTAGACAAAGATCCCCATGTGTTTTATTATACTCCAGCCCTCTGCTGATGTCATCTACACTGGAATGAGTGATTTAAAGTTTTAAGATTAAAATGCTTTTCAGACAACTTGCCCACTCACCCAAAACAGCCCCATGTCCCATATGTTTTGAAGCTACTTGGTCTCTTTCAGCATCGGTGTCCTCACTCGGTGGAGATATCGTGTGTAGATCAAACACAATAACGTAACATCTCTCATCAATAGCTGACACAACTTGCTGCCCTAGGATGGATTACAGTGTGTATGGCTGGTGTTTATCACTGAATAAATAGAAGGAGGGAAGGGATGAATGGAGAGAAAACTGTGAGCTGTCCAGCTCACAAAAACAGAGGTTTTTAAATCAGTAATTCTACTGTCTTCCTCTGTCTTCTAAAACGCCCACAGACAACAGCAGTGAAAAGAGTATATAGAGGTTTGTCATTATTAGTAAAGTTGCATTAATGCAGGTATTATGAAAATGAGTATATGAGTAAAGGAGCTGACTTAGTTAACACAGCTGAGGTGTGATCAAATGCTGCTCTCTCTTGACCTACTGTCGTCCCTTTGCCTCTGTGCTTTAAATATCCAAGGGCCTTTCTATATTGCATGTTGCACTTTATGAAGAAGTAAGTTTTGTGTTGGTCTTTGTCAACCAAAATGAACTGCTGGTGCTTGGTCCTCTTTGTCAGCCTGGGCCCCACAAGGTTTGTCTTTCTCCTTCCTGGAAGGGTCAGAGATAGCCTGCAGCATGCAATTTTTTCTTAGCAATGCCATGGCCACCTTCTGTGCCACCACTGTGTTTGGTGCCACCACATGCTACAGTGTGGTAGCTTTGCCCTGGGGTTTGGGAGAAGGCTGGGACCATCTCCAGCTGAACCATGCCTGGGTCTGAGGCTAGTTCCTGCCTTGTGGCTCATGTGTTTGGTGGCTGTCAGTGGTATCAGCATGTGCACCTCACCGGTGCATCCCTCAGTCCTAGGTGCAGCCCTCATGATCTGCCTCACTGATGCAAGCCATCTTGCTTCATGCTTTGAAGTCTGCAGTTCTCTTACCTAATACTCATTCTGAAGTAGTCCTGAGTAGGAAAAATCATGGACTCCACAGATGACTCTTCATATACTATTTTCAACATCTCTAAAAAAAATAACGGGCAAAGTGTTGCTTGTCACCACTGTTGCTCTTTTAGGCATGTGTTCCTTTAATGCCCTCTAATAGTAATCAATAAGTGCTAGCTATTCCTAACAGAGAAGCAGCATGAAGAAAGGGGTGAAAATGCCATTGTTTTGCTAGCACAGAATTGCTCATCACTGGAACTGTAAACATGGATTGATTATTTCTCTTTGTTTAATGTGAGGCTACTTCAGGTTTTCTAGAAAATAGGTTGCATTTCCTTTCCTGTTGGCTCCACATAGAGTGCTGGTCTTAAGCATCCTTAAGAAAAACTTTGTTTTCTTTAGCTTATTGTATCTACCTCATGAGGAGTAGTCACCATGTATGTATGGCAAGTTAAAAAGGATACCCAGAGAAATCCCACATAGCTTAGATATCCCTAACATGTCCTAACCTATTTCCACTAATGTTCTTTTCATATAGTTTGATTACTAATTTTAAAATATGTTTTCTAATAATAAAATAATGTTTAAAAACCATTCAATATTTTACTGAGAAGATCCCAATAACCTCAGTTGTAAAGGTACTTAGTCCTAATGATGAGTTCATCAGACTCAATACAAATTACTTAGTTCATATTTCTTTCTTATCCAGCAAAGTTGCCATATCAGGACAGAACTGAACATGTGCTGAAACACTTTCCCAAAGTGGAGCTGAAATCAGTCTCACTGCACTTTACCTGTGCTTTGGCCACTGGCTGCCATCCTATTGGAGGTTCTGTAAGTTGAAGATGAGAACCTGAGATGACTGTAAAAGACAAACAGCAGCAAAGAGCAGAATGAGGTGAGGAGACAAAGTGAGAGGTCAAGTTGGGATGCTGGAGGTAGATTTTTCACACCGAGGTCTAGAGGGATCTTCAGGCAACTGAAGTCCATGGTTAAAAGCTTTGCTGAAATGTTTTTAAACCAAGTTAAGCCAGACTAAAGCACTTTCACATGTATTAATTACTGGATTCCATTAGAGTCAGACTAGACTTATGTGCATGCAGATGAACTATGGTTGTCAGAGTAAATCTGCTCCCATTGTGTCTGGATGTGCTGAAGAAATTTGAAGCTTAGGCATTAGTAGTGCTGGTTTTATCAACTTTTTCCTTTCAGTAAGATTATATTTTGGTGTTCCTATAGCATTTTATATTCAAGTCTATGGAGAACATCAGACCAGATAGTCCTTTAAATTGTGTTTCCCTGGAGTATTTCAGTTTCTGTTTAATGTTGCCTTTTGTTTCACACAGACTGTATAACACACTATAGGAGTGAAAAATTAGTTCTTATTTTAATTAGGGATTTGTCTGGACATTTACAAGGGCTTTTTACAGAGGTTGTGTCTTTTGGGGCCTTTGATGTCAAGTCCATTCTTTCATGATATTTTCAACTACGGAGAGGAAATGATCTTGGTTCAAACAACATAAGGATGTCAGAGGTATTTCCAGGGAAGCATTTTGAGAAAGTCAGAGCTGTTGAAAAGAAATCTGAAGAACATGGGTAACAAAACAGAAGAAAATGGGTTGAAAGGAACAGAGTTAAAAAATGAGAAAGGAGTAGGATAAGACACAACTTGGAAGATGACTGAAATACTTTGAAAGACTGAAAAGAAAACAAAAATATTGAGGGGAAATTTGCAAAGTGTTTAGCAATAAAAAGAAATGAGAAAAACCTAAAAAGAAATAAAAATATTAATTGCAGAAAAGAGGAAAGAATGAAAGATGTGAGGGAAAGCATATGAATGGATTGATGGCAAAGATGAAAACAAGAAGTGAACGGATTTGTAAATTTATTTGGAGAGAGATTATGTCCTTAATATTGTCATGTGGGAATTATGTGAGTTTTGCTGACAACTTCAAAGTGAGCAATGTAGAAAAAAAAGGATATCAAAGATGCATGAATATTCATGAGTAGGTGAATCTGGGTGGTTCAGAACTGACAATGTCAGGTTTTGGAAATAGGCTTGTGAGATACTTTCTGCATCAAGTAGAAAACAGACATACTGTGACCAGTTCCAGGGCCTGCCCTTTTGTTCTGGTGGAGAGAACATGTATATCTTGTGCTGCTCCACTATATGAGTCAATGCTTATGGCCTTAGTTTGGCCTTACTTTAATAAATTCTCTAAAGGGAATGAGGTTCAAAATCGGTATTGGTTTTGAGTTTGAGAAGATCTGTATTATTCAAAGATGTCTCTTAAGTAATCCTGGCCTTACCTAGATCCATTGAGCCCTAAAAATTAAGCTGGAAAGAGTCTCTGAAGGTTGAACTCGGTGTACTTGGCAGAAAATTCCCTAGTCAATGTTAGGGCAGCAAATCTGATATGCAAGATCAGTGTTAGACAATATCTCAAGGCTTTTGCATTTTCCATACCATTCTTCAGCTGATCTGAATGTTGGTTTGAAATGGTCCAGAGTGTGAACTTCCTTTCATCACAGGTTGGTGATGTTTTACTCAAAAAGATGTGGCACAACTCTAAGGGTGAGTCTAACAAAGATATGTCTCTACTTGGAAAAAGAAGTTCTTTCTTGAGGAAAGAAATGCTGACATTTTGCAAGTCAGAGTTCAGTGTTAAACTTTTGAAGGTATCTTAACTTAGGAGTGCTGAGTTTCCTGTTGCTTATTCTTAAATGACTCAGTTTATTTACCTGTTCTAATATATGTCTAATATCTGAACTTTAGTCTTCTGCAGTTTAAAATTTAGGTCCAAATTTATTGCCAGGTCTCTAGACTTGATAAAATCTATATAAAATCATGTGAAAACATTTATGGTATTTATTTATTAAACAGTTAATTGATATAAACAAACAATGTTTGTTTAGTAAACAAGAACTGTCATGCCCATCTAGAGAGGTCAAATTTGGAGTTCTGTTGGTTGGTGAAGGACAAAAGATGCAAAAAAATCTATATTTTAAAAAATGCAGAAAATCCCATTTGCCTAAACCCACAAGGAATGGAATAGGGCATATTTCATTGCCAACATCTTTTAGATATAATTCTGGCCAGATGGTACTCTTTCTAGGCTGTTCTTCAGAGCTGCACTCTTTTTTCAGTACATTACCTTCACTTTATCTCTAGTTTGTTTTTTCCTGTGGCTTCCACTGCTTACCTAAGCACCTCTGCTTAAAATAATTCTCCTAGAACCCTTTTGTATATGTGCCTGGTATGTACTTCTCTGTGGGCCAGAACCTCATGCTTTGGAAGCTGCAACTTTTTCCCACCTTTGTGCTCCATGATAGAATTTGTTGTTTGTTCCTTTCCAAATGAAGAATACTTGTTCTTTCAAATAGGATTTTAGAAAATGATGACAGTACAGTCAAGATCACTGATATGCTTTACTTGGTCGTTTTGAAATGGATTCTCTATGAATATTTGTTACCAGTTTTCCAATATCTTGTCTCAACTCCTTCTAGTAAAGGAATAAGAAAGAAGAAACTGAGCTGTACACTGGGTCATGCACTGGTCTGCTGGCAAGTAGCATCTCACCAAGAATCACATCCTGTGTGTCTCTGAGCAAGTTGCTGAATCTTTTCATGCTTTAGTTCACAAGATAACAATGCAAACAATATTTTTCTCCCATTATTTACATTGGCCATTTAGAGAGTTTACTCTTTTCCATAAACACTTGGGCAAGGCAAACCCTGGCATATCTTTGGTCATATTTTATCCATATCTGAAAACATACTTATCACACACATTTCAAGGCCGTTCTCTTTGTGCTACTGTAATATAAAGATGCAGCAGTTTTCATCTTCTCAAAAAATAGTAGGACAGTGACAGATAAAGTTTGGAAGCTACTGAAATTAAGTGAAGCACAGAGAAGTGTGGGAACAGAGATGAATCTCCTGAGTATATCTTATCTACCTGCAGTTTACTTAGGAACAGGCTCCCTCATGAGGTAATTTCCCCTGCTCCAGCCCTAGGCAGAAATGCCACAAAACCAGCCTGTCTCAGACATGTGAGGATTTCAGTTATTTATACAAGTGGGGATTCGGTGGGAATGTTTAAATGCAATATACCAGTAACAGAAAGAAATCATTGGTGTAACTCAATTCAGTGTTCCTCTCTTTACCTGCTTTAGAATAGGGTAAATATATTTCCAGTCAGTGCATTTTAATTGATGTTGGAAAGACTCGTGCAGTGAATGTGTACTTCATGGCTGCCTAAACTGTAGTGCTTTTTAGCTTTTATTTCTAGTAAAGAGTCACTGTTCTTGTTGAGAAATGGAAAAGATCTCTATAACATATCTGTGCAAAGTATTTAGCTTGTATGAACTTCAAAATAGTTTTCTCTAAATCTCCACAGCTCTTTAAAGGCCTCCACTTGCTGCTGTACAAGTAAGGTATTTTTTTTTCCTTAAACAGACCTTGATAGTTCATCATGCATTTGAATAACAAGGGGTTGATGATGTACCTTAATTACAAGAGCAAATTGAAGGCACTTGTACTATTCATCAAAGTAAATCTTATATTAGATAACTAATGGAAAAAGTCACCACACAGAAGAGTAATACCACAGCAGTGTTAGTAAACATGGGGACAAAATTCTTAGCTGGTGTAAATGAACATGGCCTCAGTCTCTTCAACTGGGCTGTGTCAGAAGGTACCAGACAATTATATAGCCATTTTTAGGGGCTAAATGTGTGAAAAATTATGAGCATTAATATTCTTTTGGCAAATGAAGGAGCAATATTCATTGCTGCTGGATATTTAGATATTGTTTTGTATCTGTGCTTTCAGATAAAACAAAGAATCATGTTGCTCATATAGTGGGAAACTTTGACTTCCATTCTGGAGAACATGATTTGCAATTCTCATTTCCGAAGCCAGCTTGATATGCTTAGATACAGAGATTAAATGTCTGGGATCAGAAAGTTCAGTCATTAGGTGAAGCAGAGAGCTGTGATGCTGCAGATAAAGCATTTTGAGATCTAGATAAAAGATTCAAGACCAAAGTTATTCAGTGTACAAGAGCAAACACATTTCACACATGAGGGTAATGATTTTCTTTTAGGGGAGGAGTGCAATGGCTGTTCTCAATGCAGTGCTAGCTCACAGAAACCACAATGTTTTCTCTAAACAATGCTCAGGTCTGTTGTTTTTATTGTGGGGATTTTGTTGCTGAGAATCTCTCCTGTGCTCCAGGTGCTTTCCAGACATACAAAGTTCCTATCCCTCCAAATATCATCAATAACCAGGGGTCAGAGGAAGAAAGTAACAACATGGATTTTCTGTAGGACTCAATACGTTTTGCTATAAAGACTGCAGGGCAGAAAAAGGATTTTGAAGCAGGGAAAAGAACAGAAGGCAGAGGCCATTTCAAGGCAAACTAGTAAAGGTCAGTTGATGCAGAGAGGGATTGCAGAAGGGTGCCACAAGGTGACTTTTTGGGGTTGTAAGAAAAGGGCAAGAAAAGTTCAAAAATGGGCCAGAACAGGGGTAATAGGAAGGGCAAATCTGCTGTTGAAGGGTAGTGTCCATGTGACTTAAAGACCTTTGGTGCATTTGACTATGAGTATTACACCAGCACTTGTTATGAGAGCATTATTTGGAAGGGGGAAAAAAGGCTATGTGATAGAGAATTGGGAAATGCCAGATTTCTTGGAGCCGTGTTGCTTTCCGTCTGTTCCCCTGTGCTGTCATGCTGGCTATAGTATAATGAAAGGGCCCTGTAAAAAGGGGCAGGGGGAGAATTGCATGTAATATTTAAAGAAAGCAGCACAGTGAAAGAGAAGTGCCCTAAATCATCTTTACATGGACAAATACAGAGTGAACAAAAGGAATTACTTTATAGGTTGTTCTAAGGGTTGGTTGAGCCAGGACTCTGTCCCTATATATACTAGCATAGAGAATATGCCCTTCCCCACCATATTCTTCCATTTTCTATTAATCTGCGTGATAAAATGGGCTTTAGATGCTTTTCTTTTTTTAATAGAAGACTCCCACAAGTGCAGGAAGTTTTAAGAGCTAATAAGAAGGAAGACTAAGTAAAAAGAGGCTGAAGTACTTTCCATGCAGCATTCCGATCCCATATGTATGATCTTGAGTTCAAGTAATGGACTTTTTTGCAAAAGATATTCTTGGCTGCTCTGACCACTTTTTTTCAAGAGCTTCTGATTTCAGTGTGTATCATTGTCGGTGACTAGCTGTCAATACCTAGCGGACAATATCTGGCTCCTGTGATTTGCAGTCTACTAAAAGATAATTTGTGAACATATAAATTGGGTGAAAGTATCAATTTTTTTATGATGGAAATCATCTATGGTAGAACATGAATTTAAGGTAGCTTAGCTTATTAGCTAAGCAAAATCACTGACGAAGTCTTAGACCTTTCCTTTGAAGTTCTTCTATATGGCAAATTATTTTTGTGTATTTGCAAAGGACTTTCAAATACTTTTAAAAAATGTTCCTGGGTAGGTGCTGCATAATCATGCATATTTGTGTAGGGGAGAACTAGCAGACTTATTTAATTATCCTTTTCCCCTTGCTTTGTATTATCAGAAGACCTGGTTTTGTTTCTATATCACTTTCTTTTTCACAAAGGGGAAATGGTTTAGACAGTGGTAATAACTGATTGTGTGAAGAATAGCCCTGATGGTGTTTGGCTGCCTTGAAAGCTCCTTTTGGTTGTAGCACTTCTCCACTCCTGGAGTAGAAACAATGCCCTGTGACTTAAACAATCCATCACACAGCATGAATAATGAGCAATCTCTCAAAGCAACAGTTACATTTGCATAAACCATTCTTTTGGTGTATTTCAATATCCACCAAATTAATGAAAATCAAAAGGAATCCATGGATCATTTATGAACAGGAAGGAGAGTTGAAACCATTGAATAGATGACTTGCTGAAAAAAAGTACATGGCTCTGTCTTTCTAAAAGGAAAAAGAGGAGGTGGGTTGGAGCAAAAATTACCAGGAGATGAGACTATTCTTGTCCACCCCAACAAGGTTTCTTTCCATATATTTCCTCTACAACACACTATTTCTTCCTGTGATTGTGGTTTTCAAGAGAGTTCAGGAAGGAGGGGGGAAAGAGTGGGGTTGAAATTTGGGAACCCCATCTTGCAACAACATGGGAGAAAAGTAGTTTAAAATGTGGGTTTAATTGATTTTGTGCAAGTGGAGAACCAGAGGTAAACATTTTCAAGAAATATTAGTTTCTGGAGATGCCTGTACTATAAATTTTTTGTTTAAGGTATACTGCATGCCTGGGAATATCAGTTACATGAGGGTCTCTTTAGAAACATTCAAAACCAAGACAGTTTTGAAAGCAACTCAGATAGAACTTTACTTGCATTTTGTCTATTCTATATTTCCTCCTTCTAATTGGAGAAGGTGCTGACAATCCTCTGCTGTAAATCTGTATTCAGTTTCAAGACAGTGAACTCTTCCAGCTGTCACACCTAAAGACAAAACACAAAATCAACTAATAGCTTATCAGGAGGTAGTTTTCACTTCTCTGCTCCTGCTACTGCTCAGGCTTCCCATTTCTTGGACATCTGTTTTTCAGAAAAGAAAAAAAACGCAACGAATATATGCATCATTCAAACCTGGATGCAATTAGTTTTATTAGGAAATTCTGTAATCCTGATGTAAGAACAATTCCATGTAGGATAGAAGACCAAATATGTGTCTCTGTTAATATTTAAATTAAAGAAACATGTGTCTGTTTAGTTACTGATTTTTTGCCATCTATAGGAAAACCGTTCCCCTGTTCTTCATACTTTGGCAATATGACATCAACAGAGATTTTGTGCCAAAATAATTGCCCAAGTTCAAATAGACATATTTATTGCTTGGGTAACTCCCATGAGTAAGGGCAGAGCGCAGTGTACTTTGAATAAGTCAATCCCTATCAGACATGGTTCTAGCAGACAGACCATGTCTCTGTATAGGTCTATGTCTCTGTACAGTTCTTCAGCCAGGGGTCTTCCAACATGTCAGTATTCATTGCTTAGACCACATGGTGATACTCCTTCCAGACAACTCTCTTCTTGCACGAAATGGGCTGTTCAGAGTCTTCCAGAGAGACCTTTTAATTTAAGGTATGTGCCAAGAGGTTAAATGGTGGTTCTGTTCAAACCCCAACATCTTGTCTAGCACTGCCTTTGAAGACACTAAGCCCGACAAAATCTGGGGAACTGCCAGTTCCACAGGGGATCCCGTTCTGGGGGACATGGGAAGGGAGAACCTCACTCAGGAAGCAGCTTGGTCACTCCTGGAGCAATCTTATCTATTTAGATCTTCAAGTCATCTTCATTGCTTCAAGGGTTCTTTTGGCTGCTGTTGTGTAGGGTTTTTTTGTTAGGGGTGGACATACAACATATCTACTTTCTTAGAAGCTTATCCTACAGAGTTTCAAATATGGGCACGGTGTTAGTAGGATGAAATGAGTCTGTCCCTTTGCATGCTCACAGTGGGGGCCTTATGTTCAGAGTTTTCACCATTCTCCCTGCCCTGCAATGGTTACTATTCTTTCTATACCTAAATCTCTGCAAGGTAAGCCACTGTAATCATGAACTCCTCTTTGGAAGGAAAAGACTATGAATGTGGAAGTCACCTTTTCATATATTTTACATATAATTTTAACAGTGCCACCTGATGTAATGTTCGGTGCCAGCAACCCAGAAAGGAGACAGCAAAAGATGTGTGAAATCCTGATTTTCATCTTGACCCGCATAGACCACTTTTGCTTTCTCCAAAGGCAAGTCAAAGGCCCAGTGATCTATCTGTTCCTTCTTCTGTCTTACTTCATTCACATTCAGAGAGCAAAACCCATGCCATCCAAATAGCAGATACTTACGATGGCTTTTCTGGGAAAGGTGTATGTTAAGACTAGTCCTCATGAAAATCAGTTGAATATTTTAAAAGTAACACAGTCATATAGAACAAACTGCTCATAGATATGAAGCAGGGGAGTTTCATGGCTTAAGTTGCTAGAGACATAATTACTGGCATCTGGAAATTTCCTTGTTAGACTACTTATTTGTTAAACTAGATCACAAATGAGCTATTTATTTGTATTTCTTTGCTGTTTGTTTTGGAAAAAAAGACTGCTGAGATATATACCAGATGTCTATCTCCATCCTGTATGACTTTATTTCTCATACCTGCATTTGTCATGGCTTATTGCGTGCCTGAGTGCTACTTCGTGTTGATTTATTGTGCAGTTTTACGCAATAAATTTTTGTCATGTTCTTCATTCTCTCAGCTGTTTCTCAGTCATCTCAAAGGATATGACTTTTAAGTGGTGCCTCTCTTAATGTTCATGCACTGTGCCTCTTGTAGCAGCAAGACAGCAGAGGCTTTGCCCAGCTCTGCAGGTATGCAGCATGTCCAAAGCTCTCTGATTGTAAAGCTTTGGGTCACCGTAAGTGAGCTGTCATTATTCTGTGCGTTTCTTCTCCTTCTGAAGCAGCAGATCTCATCAGTGTACACCTTTTGCCCTCCCAGAACTCACAAGTGTTTAAATCAACAAAGCACAAATGAGAACAGTATGGTAGAAATCAACATGAGAGCTGAAGGAGGACTAACAGTAAAACAAATAAAGGGGAATGGCAGCTCCAGATTCCATTTACTTGAGATCACACCCACTTTGTCCTCACAACATCTCTCCCTGCTGCAGAAGAGATATTCACAGCTCTGCTCTGTCTTCTCTCCACTAGCTCAGTATAGCTGTCCATGGCCCCCTGAACTTATCATATTTCTGATGCCTACCCAACAGAGCTTAATTAATATTGGCTTTCCTGCCTTTTTAAACTGCAAACCCCCTGCTGTCTTCAGCTTTTAGGAGCCAGAACTTTGCTGTTCTAATTTGTTTTCATTTCCTAATATATCCATCAACTGTGCTTTTTGTTTAGTCAGTTTAATATGCCCTGATACCCCAGAGCTTGTGAGCAGATCTGGCTTTGGCAGAGCTGCCCAACCATTCCTCAGTGTCTTCTACCACTTCTGGAGGTCAGGCAAACTCAGCCTCCAACTTCTTTATCAAACCTACCAGGTAGCTTTACATGGTGATCCTTCAACACTGGTAACTTGCCTGATTTAACCTTACAGACTGAATATTCATGCTGAAAAAAATAAAATACTTCTGTTTTTTTAAGCTAATCATTTTAGAGTAATGCACATAGTAAAATACATTGCTACAGCAGCTACAGTCTTCAATTTTTAGCCTCCCATATGGTCCTCACATTTTAAATTAAGTACTGAAGCTGTATATTGCTGCAAGAAAGTTTGGTGTCTCCAGGAAGATTCAATCCCATACTGGTGATAGGACTGTTAAATAGCATGTAGAATCAAAGCCTTAGGGCACCAGTGGCATCAAGAGAGGACCATCCTGCTAATAAATCTAGGAAATAAATGGAGTCAGAATAATGTGAAAAATTTTTCAGAATTCCAGAATAATGCAAAGAATTTCAACCCATCTCCACGTTACTTTGAGATGGAGCCTGCTCCACACCATGCCTGCCCTTATGCCAGCCTTACATCTCCTTCTTTTAACCACTTTGGTGCATTTCTCTGTATTCTTGGAAGCTGTACAGATGATAAAATCACCCAGCTGTATTTGCTGTCTCCCTAGCTAGATACTTATCTGAATCTTTTACAACCATCTGCTACCTTCTCAGCCATGTAACAGAGCAGAACATCAGGAAAAAGAAAAAAAAAAAGGTAGAGATTTCAGTTTTATCCTAAACTCCATGAGTAGTTTTATAATCCATGATTTTTTTGGTTTAACACCATGAGAGCTGGTGCATACTATCATGTAGACTTTGGTCCCCCACTGAAAGTGGTAGGACTTCTAAACATTCATGGCACTGTTATACAGTTTATCTAACCTAAACCTTTTAATTTAGAACACAGGTCAGTTGTATATCAATTGTAGCTGGAAGGGGTTTTCATTTCTTTTAACATTTGAATCCAAAGTATGCAGAATGGATAGACTGTGGATTTTAAGCTCCTCTTGTCTCTCCTTGAATTTTCTCATTCGCACTATTTTGTTTTGATTTCTTAAATAGGTTGTGCTTTTGAGAACCAATCAACACAATTCAACAAGTTATAGTAAGGAAACGGTTCCCAATTGTTACTTTCCATTTTTTCACACCTGTAGTTAGATTCATAGCAATAAAATCCCCAGGCTTGAATAAAAGGGTTCTTAGGGTATGAGATAGGTAATCACCAGTGAAAACATAAACCTACTCTAGTTTAATCAAGAAAAACAATTGTTTGCTTCAGTTGGCTACTGCAAGGAGAAAATGAAGCTTAGCCAAAATCAAAGAGAAAAATGTTGTTACAGCTTATTGGGATCCAAACTATTACATATTCTTTCAACTCTGCAGTCCAGATTCAGAGATGAGGATCTACTTCTACTTCTCCCCTTGTATGCATTCCTTTTTTATTTTCGAGAAGGTGTAGTTACGTTGAGTACTTGGTGTGGGATGTTGTTACAGGAATATAGGCAACCATGTGAGCCCCATGATTGTTTTCCCTGGAACCACAACAGCAAAGCTGTTATAAGCATCTAGGGAATAGGAGTACACTTTTCATGTCCTGTGGAGTCCACCTATCCTCTTCCCATTTTATATTTTCCTAAATAGCCTGGGAATATGAGAAGTAAGGACTTTACAAGAAGGGGAAAATGATGCATCAAGTTGAGGAGTACTATAAATGAAAAGTGTAATAATCTTGAGCTTTTATTCTGTGTTTTGCTTTGGGGCACAACAGGAGCTCTACTTTCCAGCTGTGTTTTAGTAGGTAGGGAAAGGTTAAGAACAGTGTTTTGAGGGATGTGTGGGTGTGCTGTTCTTTGTCTGCTTGGCTAATTTTACATCAGTGTCACTTGAATGCCTTCAACTGAAATCAGGTGATTGAAGAACAGAGCAAAGACTGTCCACTGTTCACTTGCCTAAATGGACAAAGCAGAAAAATGCCATTAGAAATGATACCATAATCACATCCATATTACAGATAAAGCAGAGCGGTTTTTGAGTTGTGTTGACAAAAGGCCAACCATGGCCTGTAACTACTGAGAAGCAGCAGCCAAGAGAGATACGATATGTAAAACAAAACAGGGGTTAGCAGCTTATAATAGAACTGCTGGCCAAGAGTGAAATTACTGTAACACTACCATGTCACAGACATGAAATAAGAGTGTAAAATCAGCAAAATTGGGCCCATGGGAAAGAGCAAAAAGGGTCTGGCTGTTTATTAGGAAGGGAATGAAGGTGGTAAAGGAGAAGAGCTTGGGAGGGAGTAAAGGTCTAAAAACAGAATACAAGGGGTAGCCAATCATGTGATCAGATCTGACTGGGATAAAATTTTAAGAATTTTAGTGTTATGAATATTAGATATTTGTGATTAGTCAGGTTTTGATGTGATTGGCCACTAATAATTTGTTTTTGTGACAGCAAATGTGGCTATTCTGCAAATACAGACAAGTCTGCATTGCTTCAATCATCAGCAGTGCCTCATAATGCTTTTCACTCAAGAAAGTTTTTTCTTGAATCCTCTAGGATCTTCTTGTAAAAAGGTTAAGCTGTAGCATATGGATCTCTGTATTATTTTTGAGGGCTTTTACTTTCTATGGGTTTGATTTTTGGTTAAGTGCAGTGGAGTTTGTGCAGCAGAGCAGTGACAGAAATATTCTTTGGGGTGCTTTGTCCAGTGAGAGAGAGAATGATCCTTCTTGCTACCTCAGCTTCTTTGAGGCTTTCTAAGGTTTAGCATGTATTCTTGGTGTTGACTGTGACCTTTCTTTGGCACAGACACTTTGTCTCCACTCTTTAAAGTCCCTTGCCTGTTCTTTTGGAAGCAGCTGCCGTGCAGCACAAAAACATCCAAAGTCCTTTTGCAATCCATTAAGAGATTGGTTTATTTACTGTCTGCTATTGATTATTACTTAATCTTGAACCTCTTCCCTCAAGGAAAAGAAAATAATCTTTGTCAAGTTCCTGGTTTGTTCTGTGGCCAGAGAGAAGAAAAAACTCTCATGTAGCTGACTGAAGAAGCTGTTCAGCTTTGAATCAAAGTGCATTTGTTTTCATTTTTTAGCAAAGTTTCTAGCCAAAAAATTTATCTTGAGCTAAACTGTAGCGACAATTACCAGGCTGATATCCCTGGAGACAAACTTCTCTGCTTACCTGTAGAACAGGTGCAACCCAGGCAGCTCTGGCAAGATCTGTTTCCCTGGTTGTAAAGCACACTTGAGCCCCCATAGGCTGTTTAGGCAAACAGCACTAACTGCTGTTGAGTGCTCTCCACTAAAATCATATCTATGCCTTCCATACTGCTGTTTTTTGAACAGTTGGTCCAACTGGTAGGGTTGGTGTAAGCAACGTGTAAGCAACATGTAAGCAGTACACAGAAGTAACGATTTTATTTTGTCCCATTGCACTGAACAGGCAATCACTGGCAAAGATGAACACCAGCCCCACTGTGGACTAAACCTGCACCACTGATTTAGAGAGGAATGAGAGTCCTCAGATAGGACAGAAATTTCTTTTTAAGCAGTGGGAAAAACCTCCCAAAACCAGTCAAGTTAGTTCATGCGGAGCAAAACTGAGAATGCCAACTTCTCTGTACTTTTAAACATTAACCTCTGTGCTCCTGCCCACCACAGAGGCTCCTCACAGCTTTCTCATAGCTTTGCTCTCTCTTGGTTTCACTCTCATATCCCCTGACCACCCATTGAGGAAGAAGCTGTAGGTACAGAGAACAGAGCTGAGAGGTGCATACGCTGCTGAGTCACCAAGTAGATAAACTGCTGGGTGGACATTGGCAGGTTATGCAGAATAGATGATGGTTCAGGTCATGCTGAAGCTCTTTTCCTCCCAGGGAGAACTCATTTGGCTCTCCAGGCAGTCACCAATTTATGTGGAATTTTCAGGAACATAATAATTGTTAAGATTGCTGTTTTTAGGATTTCTGTTGCTCTGTCAGATTTGATTCAAGTTAGCTAAGAGGTCCGAAAGTTCAGAAGAAGAAAATAGACTGATGAGCAGAGATTGCTGGGCTTTGTTTCTCAAAAAAACAGGCTTTCAAAAAAACCCTCCCTAAAAAATAAGAGCACAGGGGAAACCAAAAGTACAGATTTAATAACTGGTAATTTTCCTGTCCAAAATTAATTTTTAGCTGCATTTTGTATTTAATTCTGACAAGGAATTAGTGAAAAGAAATAATTTTCAGTATTTCCTGTAGATTTTGTGCAGAGTTTGTGATCAAACCATATATTCTATGTCCTGAGAAAGATAAAAGCAAATCGAAACAGCTTGATGCAGTGTTTTAATCTCATAAGTATAAAAAAACAAGTCATTACCCATAATTATGAAGTACAATAAAGAATAACAAATATTTCCATTTCTATAGTTGGGGTTTTGTTTTCATTGTTTTGTGTGTCATAAGTTTTTGTTTTTATTTTTTTTAGATAAGTGATGGTTCTAAAGAGCTTTTAATTACATACTTGTAATGAACACTAAGAAAGCTGGCAGTTCCCTTGCATCTAGCACCATCCCATATATAGCTGCAAAGTTTTAAAGGAGCTTTTCTTTCTTTCCCTTGTTTTTAAGAGCCAAATTTGGTAGACCTTCTATCTCACATTTCTGGAGACCGAAATCCTTTATTTCCTGATGGAGATGCCAGTCCTACCATCTCTTTTACCTCCATGCCCCAGTTCTCTCCTGGGCAGGTGGGGAATCACAGAAGTGCTTAGCACTGTCCCAGCTGTACTCCCTCCCACGACTAAGAAGGGTTGCTGGTGACAAAAGCAGTAGCTGAACTGGACAGTCTTGAAAACCCCACCCCTTGCCATCAGCCCTGCATTACCTGTATGTGTATGCAAGGAAACAGTACTGTTCCAACCAAAAGCTCTGATATACTGCATTAGAAACCATATGGATAGAATTCAGAATATTTCCCTAATTCCAGCTAAGGCTTTAACCTCTCCTGGTTTTATTTCAGTTTTATAACCTTGACATCATGGGATTCTCCTAGTGGAAAGTAGAAGGAACTGGCCTTGTAGCTCTATCTATTGGGAGCGAGTTGTTGATCAAGACATATGAGCACCAAAGACACCTATTTCCCCTTTAAACCGCTCATTAATGCTTGATTTGCTTTCGGTATTGAATAGCAACAAGCAGAAAAAGCTGCAAGACATTTGCCTAGGAAAATTCTTCCAACTTCTAGATTTGCTCTTCTCTGCAAAAGGTTGATAGTGATTCTTTTAGTCAGAATTTAAAACCCCTCTCTATTATACAGATGCACTGCACTGCGTAGGGTGCTGTGCCTGTGCAGTGGTGGCTGGAACCAGCAGGGCTCTCCTGATGTAGCCGGTGAAATCTTCTGCAACATCATGAATCAAGGACACATCTGTGAGTCAGGAACGTATTTACTGCAGTGGAACAAAGAGCTGAAGACAGCTCTTGTTGGTTAATGTTTTCTGCTGGAGTGCATGAGCTCTGGATGATGTGCTCAAAAAGGAACCACCTGGCTGCTCAACCCATTCCCTTCCCCCCTTTCCTCTCACCATTCACAGCACCTGTGCTTCCAGCTGTGCAAGTGAGAAATTTTGCCAGCCAGTCCAGCTAGGATTCTGCATAGGGTCAGCATTACCTGTGTTGTTATTGTATTTATTGCTCTTCCCTCTGACCCCCCCCCCCTCTTTTTTTTTTGGAACTTGCTTTACAAGTCCTCACTTTCCTTGCAGCAGAGAAATTGTCAAGCAGATCTTTCTAACCTAAATCATTTCAC
Organism: Myrmophylax atrothorax; assembly: GCA_026770055.1. Classification (NCBI taxonomy): domain Eukaryota; kingdom Metazoa; phylum Chordata; class Aves; order Passeriformes; family Thamnophilidae; genus Myrmophylax; species Myrmophylax atrothorax. Next base: position 290,025 of record JAOXXN010000468.1, on the reverse strand, counting down.
TCATTAGTTTAGCAAGACATTTTCACAGCCATCTCTTCAGCAATACAATCATGAATTCTTGACTGTGCCTGAACTCTCCAAGCCCCTCATATTTAATGTGAACATTCTCAGGCTGTGGTGGTGACCAAGCACTGATGAGGGATAACCAACCAGCTTGCAGGATCATAGGGAACTTAATGTGGGAGGCAGCCCCTGAGTGCATAACAAGTTAAAGCTGGTGCCAGTGGAGTGTTGGAGATAAGTGTGCACAGCTGACCTTTGATGAGAAAGGAAGGGCAGGAGGACATTGTGCATCTATCCTAGACTTTATAGCCAGGAAATCCCACAGGAGTATAAACACCTGCTCTGTGAACCTGGCAGCCAGGTAAATCCCAGGCAAAGATGCTGTGCTATAGCTTATTAATACACAAATATAGGGGTTAAAGCCTGATTAAACTACTTGTTTCTGTTCTCTCTGTACTCAACTTTTCTGTTTGTGGTACTGCTTAATATCTCTCTGTGCGGTTTATGTGGTTTGAATCTCATTCTTGGATAGCTAATTCACTATGTGTACTGAGCAAGGAGGTGGGGGAGAGGGAAAACTAGGAATTTAAACATAGGTGGACTTGTGGACTATGTTTAGATACTTTAAGTTAGCATTATTTTAGGTATCTTGCCTGGTACAGGTCACTTTTTATACCTTTTTTATCTACTACTTGTGTATGGATGCCTTGCAAGCCTAGAGGTGTCTAAAATGATGTCTTAAATCTAGACAAGTGGATCCTGCAGTGGAAGTTTGTATCTCTGTTCTGGGCCTCAATTTAGTGTTCTGAAGTAACCTGCTGTGGGATTGGTGGGCAAGTCTTCGTGTCTTTCTTGTGTAGAGCCTTTAGTATTAAGTGTTACTGTTACTAGTAAGGGCAGGATTTACTGCAAGTTCATCAGGTATCTTGTTGCTAGAATTAATGGAATTTCTCATTTAATAAAAATATCCAAATAGTAGCAAAAAAAAAAAAATCTGATTTAAATGTCCTGCACTACTGCCTCCAGCAGCTATTTGCTTCATGATCTCATTTTCATCTCTAGTAAACTCTCCCTATTAGAGCAAGTTCTGCCATGAGTTTCTTGGAGAAATAAGGTATTTTGGGGAACCCTGACCCATGAGGAATTTCTACAACTACCATGAGAAGCACAGTGACTAGGCAAGGGAAAATACTCGGCGTGTTGGAGAAAGCAAACACAGTTCATACAAACTTCGAAGTCCATAGAAAATATGGGGATGTGATTAACTTTTCTGGTTTTCTTACTTATTCCGTATGTGTCAGTGTGATTTATTCAAAATTTGTTTCCTCAAACAGTTTTTTTTAAGGATTTGAGAATAACAAGTGAATTAGTGGGGTTTATTCAAGTGAATGTTTGTAGTGCCTCTTTATTGTGCAAATACTGCTGCATCTAAGCATTACTTTTCAATTGAATTTTAGTATAAATTAACTTATCTTCTTTCAAGTGGCTTTAAAGCTAATAATCCTAAAAGAATTAAGATTAGAAAGTAATGCTATCAGTGGCAAAGCTCGTTAATGGCTTTTTATCACTGCAAACTGGTGAACTATAGCTAGGATAATTGGCGTAAATGGAATATACCTATTTGTCAGCCAGGTATCCTTTTTTCTACTTTACATTAATTACTTCAAGATTTTGTTCCAGTCAAATAAAATTTGGATGGCTTGTCCACTTCTTTTCCGAAAGGCTGAGCAAATGTCAGGTGTGCTGCTTTGAGAGGTCAAAAAGGGTAAATCTGCAGCAGGCAAGATAAGGACAGGCAGAGGAGGTAAATACAGAGACCAGTAGAGTTGCCACTGATGATCATTTTCAGTTGGCTGTAGGAACATTCAGAGAGAAGAAAGGACTTGGCTTTCTGGAAGGAAAAGATGCTCAGGTTGGAAATTATACTCTTATTTTACTGATGGATCAGCTCATGTTTGCTGGGGAAATACAGATGTTTTTCAAAGTCCAGTGAAGGCAAATCTGCTTCAGGCTTCTCTGCAGAAGCACCTGAGCAAAACAGATGCTGTTTTGATTATGGACCTTAACAGTCCTTTCCAGAGGGATACCTTCTCTAGTAACTCCACATTCAGAAATTATAATGTAACATGTATCAACATGCTTTGATATCCTTATTAAAACCCTTAAGAGCCCCTCTCAGAGGACTGTAAGCACTAACTAAAGACCCCTGATGTAAAGAAAAAGGAGCATTCATTCAAGTAAGAGATCACTGATCTGTCTCTGCTTGCAAATAGTTTTACAACCCATGGACAGAAGCAGGTTTCTGGACTACCAGCCCTGTTTTCCTGCCAACTTTTGCTGAAATGGCTCTGCTATAGCTCAGAGGGCAGAAAACTTGCATCCCGTTAACAGTTACTGTGTTGTCTTTGCTTATGAAATCCATCTTCGCAAGGCAAGAAGATCTCGTCTCTTTTGTCCCACTAAATGAAGTATTGGTTATTGATATCTGGAAAAACAGGATTGTATTCAAAAGAGAGCAAACCCAAAGTGTCCTCAGCCTGTCCTGTCTGGATTAGATAAAAGGACTGACAACTCAGTCATCCTCTCAAATGGTTTTGTGCCCCACAGAAAGAGTGCTATGGGGTTTAGGCTTTGAAGGCATAAGAATAAATGGTCATATACTACTGCTCTATGGCAAAAAGTAGAAGAAAGGAAAAATGAAGTTTGAAAATTAACAATTACTTTTTCTTCCTTCACCCAGTGTGAAATAAAGGAAAAATTCAGGTGTGTGAGAGGGAAGGGGAAGTTCAGACAAAAGTCTTATGAAACTGAGCACAAACTTTACCTTTCTTCTTTTTTTTCTTCTACAGTTTATTTGAGAAAAAAAATAAAAATAATACTTGCAGGGTTCGGGGCACCGTATGCTCACCCAAATCCAGTCAGATTTTGCTTTGTATTCTTGTGGCATTTCTGCTGGGAAATTACTCAATTATATAACTTTCTTTCCTGTCCTACCCTTGTTTACTGAGCAGATCCTTCACCTGGCAGACAAATCCATTCTAAAACAATAGATTTCAGGTAGGTTTGAAGTCACGATCTATGCATTTTTCAGCAATTCAAATGGAATGAGCTCTTTTACTCATCCTAAAGCTTTGCTGCATTAGTGCAGTACCTCAGTGAGCACTCAAGACATGTGCAACTAAATGGAATGAAATAGGTACTTAAAGATTCATATAATGTATTAACCATTTTTGTAACTTAATTCAGAGCATGATATATACAGCTGACATCAAAAGCCTTTCATAGCTGTTCTTTAATTTCAGTTTCAGTAATGAATATAGATCCAATTAGAAGAGAGCTGATACATGTTAAAAAGAATTAACAATACCCCTAATTTCAATGTTGAAGTAATGACTGCTATTATAGACTTCTTGATTTTAATCAGATATTCTCAAAAATGACAGCAGATGTGGATTCATAATGCTCAGCTGATGCTACAAGTCACACTCTCATACTCTCTCCCTTTCTCTGTATTAAAAAAAAAATCTTACAAGCATAGAACAAAAACTTCTTTGCTGTGGTATGCAACTTTTATGGCACGTTAATGTTTACCCAGGTAGCTGAGAAGCAGATCACAAACAGCATGGCATCAGCTGGGAGGGTTTGCAGTAACTGACCCTGAGCACGAGCTATGTGAGACAAAAGTTGAGTCAGGCTTATTGTGAGCCTGTCTGATGTGGTTTTCAAGGGCAATGTGGCACTACCTTCAGATCAGACCTGAGGCTCTTGGTTCAAAGCATTTTTTCTTCATGGTATTGAAAGTAATGTTGGAGCAGCTGCCACAACTTAATGTCATCATGGTTTACTCAGTTTTATGTCACAATCTCCAGTGACTGTGGAGGAAAATGCCCCTGTGAATGGACTCATTCAGAAGTAGTAATGTACCTCTTTCAGATATATGTGGTGAGTTAAACTGCATGAGAGCCCACGAGTGTTACAGGATAGCTTTGTATCCTCTACTTGAGGCTTTGTGCTAAAAATTGATCTGTCTTCAGAGTTGCTTTAATCTCTGTGGTTTGTGCCAGTTTAAGAGGGAAGAAATAAATTAGTGTGGATGTAATACACAGGGAATGAAGCTATTTTTACAGGTTTTCATCTCATCCATCTACCCTCGTGGTAAAATCTGAGTATGCTTCTTCTATTAATGTCTATATGATCTGTACCTTTATATAACCATTAGGATTTGGTATTGCAGGGAAGCCACTCACATAATTCCATGTGCACCTTTCTGACATGGGCAGCATCTAAGGCTGTGATGTGAAGTCTCTTCAGCTGGACTTGTTTTTCTCACATTTTTGAATTGGTCTGTACACTAAGTTTAGTATGCATGGGAAGAGGTGGGATATGCGGCATCTTGTGTAGATCCCCTGGAGAATATTACATTTTCTGAAGCAATAAAGCCAGAGAGTTTAACAGGGTAAAGAAACCTATTTGGAGAAATTGAAAGTGCACTGGTTTGTTGTCAGTGAAGAAAAATTCCCCAAACAGTCTCACCTTTTAATAAGCACTTGACTGACGCACAAGCTCAAAATGGAAGCTATTGGTAGTGTCTGGCTACAACATCTGTAAATCAATATGGGCTAAATCTATCCAAATCTGTTTTGAAAGATTCCTTGCATGCAGTTGAGCTGCTAATCTAAGCACATATTAGTCACAGAATTTTAATCAAGTAGCTTGAATTAGAAAATTCCATCAGCAGGGATGCAGTCCTTAAATTGAAAGTGATATTGCATGCTGCTGAATAGATGTCCTTTTGTGTGCAGTTTTGGCTCTATTTACAAATAGCTTTTAGATGTGCTATGTTTATTCCAGTTAGGAAGCATATGGGGGTTCTCTCTGGAATGCACTTGCTTCCTCTCAGCAGTTGTTGTACCTTATAATTAGTGCTGCCTAGCCCAGTTAGTATTCTCGCTTCTTTCTCTTTTCATGTTGTTGCAGAAGAAACTAAGATAAAGAAGCCTGTGTTAATTATCTGAGATAGCAGAGAGGTGGCCTGGCATGTCTTAGTCAAGTGCCAACCCCAAAACTACATTAAGCATGAGTAGAACAGAGGGTAGCGGAGGAATGTAGGTATAGTGTCAATAGAAAATAAAGTTGGGAAGTGGCAGATGCATTCTGAAGCAGTGTTATGAAAGGACGTATTAAAACTTTCTGTTTAACG
>JAOXXN010000468.1:270689-280902 GCA_026770055.1 Myrmophylax atrothorax | reverse complement strand
TAGGGTAAAACAAAAAAAGATTGAAATGAATACTTGGCTTTGAGGGGGAGAACTTCACAGCTGATCAATGAGGGCAGCTAGAAAAATATGTAGCAGCTGGAGTTGTGATGAAGGTTTTTGCTTTTGCATCATTCACCTTGAGCCTTAGCTGTGCTGGGCAGAATCTCGCCTCGTGTTGGCATCTCCACATGGCTGGAAGACGTTTCTGTAGAAACTCCTGCTTGGGAGTGACAGATAAATATTACATTTTTGCTTTTGCACATCCCACAAATTTTTGGGGTTTAAGGACTTACCTGAAAGAAAAGACCACTCTGGAGATTTTTTTGCTGGTTTCACTGAGTTGTTGGTAATCTTAATGTGGTATGCTATCTGTGGAAAAGAATTTGGAGAAATTTTCCAACTGTTCTCTCCTGCCTCTCTAGATGTAAGGTAGGAATTGGACCATTGGCCGCACTGTTTCCCTAACAAAATATTCCAAGAGGTACTAACTCCTGGAGTACAAAACTTGAGCAGAGTGTGAAACTGGCTGCTCTGTGCCTGGCATCCTTGCTTTGGAGAATGGGACTTTAAAGCAACAGTCCAGCTCACAGTGCACAGATATATGCATCAAACTTTACCCATTTCAACAGAGAAGCCAAATGAGTGGGAAACAAAGTACACTGGAAAGATCTCCCTTTGATTTAGGCAAATATTTTTGAGTGTGGACAGTTTTTCACTGTTCCAGCATGTAGACAGCCTGGGTCCCCACAGTTCAGGACTCCTCCTGTGGAAACAGGTTTGCACATTTAAGGATTTTATTCTGATTCCATACATTGCTAAAAAGTTTGATAAAATTGATTTTGAGACAAATTCAAAATCTCCATTAGAAGAAGTATTTAATTTCCCCCAAATCAATCTATAGTATATAGTAGCTCTATTAAATACTCATCAAGTAATAATTTTACTAAAGTCCAAATACCCTTTATGAAAGCATGCATTAAATGGAAAATATATGTATGGAAAGCCTTCATAGTAAGGCTTTGCATATGAAAAGTAATTCCCTTTTAGCCTCAGTAGAGCTTGAGGGGTGACAACCCCACCATGGTCTTCCTCAATACCAGACTGAGATGACGAAAGCTCCTCTCAAAAACCCCCAAAATGGCAGTAAGTCTTCATGGAAATTAGCTGTTTGATTCCAGATGAAATTCACCTCTAGATCTTTTTATTAAGCATAAACAGCTATTGTGCTTCTGTGATCCACATGACTAACTCGATGGATGCAGCTACAACCTGTGATGGGAGTTACATGCCTCTGGGAAGAAAACTTTCTGCCAACACAAAATGATTTCTAGGCACGCTGTTTAATAAAGGAGAAAGATAAGCTTTTACAAAATACAACTTTATGCTGCTGAAAGGCATGGTATCCAAGAAATTAAAAAGTATTGCTACTGGGGGGAGGGGGTGGTGGTGGTTAGGAATGAGGTCCATTTGTAAAGGCCATTGCCAACACTTGTGTGTTTAGTTGAGTTAAATAGAACTCCATGCTTGGCCTCAGGCATCATTACTTCCAAATTACTCTAAAATGACTATAATATTCTCCATTATATCCTTAATTAAGCATCACAGGACAAAGAAGCTTTGCAAACAAAGAATGTTTCTGTGTGAATTGTTGTGAGAAGGGAATTGTTGAACATGGCATCTCTTCATTGTTCTGGGAAAGCATGATGGAAAAAACCCCTTTCATTATTTTTGTAATATGTTTAATCAAATTATGTGTTATGAACCTGTGGCTGGATAATGGCTTGACAGTGACTGTTGAACACTAAGGCAATAAAGAAAATAACAAAGTTTAAGGAGATAAATATAAAGCGACCGCTACACATATAAATATATTATCATTGTTTCAGAGATACTAAATAATTGGATTTAAACAATAGAAGGTAAAATACTGCCAAACCAACAGCCTGTTTCTGGATTGTATAGCTACTAGAAATCTCATTTAGCAGCAGTTGAAGAGGGGAACAAACGAATTTTGAAATTTAGAGCATTTAAGAATAGCAAAATATTAACTCGGCAAAGAAAACATGCACTAACATGATAAATAGAAATATTCTGAGTGGCTTGGAAAATAATCCTCTTCTTCAGATGTATTCCAATTAAATTAAGCTAAAAATATGTTGGCTTCCAAGTAGCTAAAATGCCACTGTATTTTCCATGCTCTTAGAAAGTTGTCCTCTAAACTATACTGGCTGCACTTCTGCACCTTACATGTATTTGGGTGATGCCCATGGCAGTAACACCTATCACACCAGCCAAGTTGGTTCCTTGGTATGTAAGGCAAGAGGCTCATGCCCAAAAGGTAAAGCAGCCTTTGACGAAGAGCTCATGGAGTAATGGGACCAGAGAGGCAAGGGACTGAGAAAGACATATATGTAAGAGAAAGTATAAAGGCAAAGAGGAGACAACAGTAGTTCCTGAGCCTGGAATGGATGAAACTAATCCATTGGAATTTTTCCATTTTTCCAATGGAAAAAATCTAATTTTGCAACTGTGATCATGTGGTCCAAAGGACCGCTGACATAGGAGCTTCTAGGATATTTCTGGAATGACTCAGGAGCTAGCAAAAGAAATAGAAGCTGCTAAAAACCAGTGGAAATTCAGCAAACCCCACAGCAATTCCTCTTTCATTTAGAGTTCAAGTGTTTTTTAGAAACTTAAATAGGAGGGAGAAAAACAGCTGCACAGTGCTTCAGGGATTATATGCTAGTCATTAAGAAAACATTCAATGGCCTTTGCTAATTCAGAGCAGAGATGTATCATTGAAAAAATGTGACCAAAAAAAGCAATTGCAACTAACAGACAGTTATGTTTAACTATTAGATTTCAACTAGATGAGTGGAATATTACTGATTAAACCCCAACATTTCCAAGGAGTTTTTTTTTCTCAAAGACTTCTAGAGCTGCTTTACACTATTTCTTTGGTTTAAAGCAGGTTAATTGAGGTATTTGAAGACTGTGTTGTGTGCAAACACTTGAGGAGAAGGCTGTGCCACCTTGGGGCACAGCTTCTGAAAGGGGCTGCAGGTGTGGGGCACCTGCATTCATGCCAGGCTGCAGAACAATTCGTGGGCTCTTGTAACATCTTATATAAAAGAAAAAAAACTGATTTAATTAATGAAAACTGTACAAGAATTTAAGCTATATGTATGTATATTATGAAGTCCAGCCTGGTTGCAAATACTGAGATGAAATTAATGATAGAAGATCCATTTTCATCAACTGTAGTTTCCTGTTTTGATCCAAGAATTACACTAGAAGTGGCTGTAGCTCACTAATGGTTTTACAATGGCACCATTGGATTTTTTCTGAAACTCTTTTTTAGTTTTTACTAACTTTGATAGACAGATGGAAGTCTCAAAAAACAATTTCCTATGTACTGAGTGACAGCTGATGTATGAAGAGAAGGGGTCTTTAGTGCCAAATAAGGGGTCATAAAACCCCCAAACTATTATGCCTGCCACCCACAAGCAAAGTCCAAATCTGATCATAGCATGATATATTGAAGCCTAGTCATCAGCAGAGGGATGTAGGAGAGATCTGGGGAACAACATAAGGATTAGAGGACGTGGAGGAGGGAAAGGAGGAATGGCAGTGTAGCCATGGAGCAGGAAACACGGAAGACAGGTTTGAGCTCTTAGTGTGGAGCAACACTGCAAATGTGTGCAACACACAAACCTATAAGAAAAGGGGCATCATTAATTTTGACATGTGCAGAATAGCTTGTTCTGCATCACATTTCTAGAATTAGTGGCTGGCATCTTTATTACAAAGGAGGTTCTTTGCACTGTGATTATCTGCAGTTTATATTATATTGGTTAGCTCTGACTGGACTTGTGCGTCATGTGTTGTTTTTTCTGTCTCAAAATAGATGAAAATAACTCTTTGACTGTTTGCAAGCTTGTCCCACAATGAGCTTCCTGTGGTGCCTGCTAAAATGCATCCCAATTGAGTTTTCTGCAGTGTTTGCTTGAAATGATTAGCAAGCAGGTTTTAAGAATTAACATATTTGTTGGCATCACTGAGAAAAATGAATGCAACATGCAGCTCGAATAACCTGCCTCCCTTATTTCACAGTGACTGCACTGTGCATACATATTTTTTCCAAGTATTCAGGGTGCATAATGTAACTACTGTGATTGTTTAATTTCATAACCTAGCAGTTTGTATAGTATGTTAATGTTTCAGGAAACTAGTAACTCACATCACAAAGAAGAAATACTTTTTTTTTCTCCTCCATTTTTCATTTTCATCCAGTTGATTGAAAAGCTCCTGTATGTGAATCCACCTGGTTCTTCCTCATTGCAGCAAGCATCAGATGAGCAAATCATTGTGAGCTCTTCTTTCCTGGCATTTCTAGTGTTTCCTTTCTTTACCCTGTTCTGAATGATAATCTGAGGTGTTCTAACTGAATTTTTAATGTCTAATTATTTCCTTTAAAACCTTGTCCACAACAACCTGTCTGGATTTTGGAATTTACTTAGGCCTTTATATTTGAGAACAGGCTAGGATTGAAGGGTCAGAGTTGAGCAAAAGTCGTGCTGCAGACAGATCTGATTATTACAAATAATTTTCAGTATATTTCATTGTATTTGAAAGTCTTCTTCCCTTAATAAACCCTCTGATTTTTTTTTTTGTTTTTTGCTTGTTGTTTGCTTTTCAAATTGCTTGAATTGCGATGGTGATGCAGCATTTACTGAACAGGTGGAATTTTTTGGTTTGGGTTTGATTTTTTTTTTTAGTCAAAGTTATAATATTTGAAAGTACTAGGAGAAATGATAAAAAAAAGACCTACTCCTATAATATTAAATTTTCCAAATCTTTTTGATGAGGGAGGTTACTTCTTGTTGTGTGCGACTGTGGGATGAGGAGAACTGTCATATCAGTGCCTAATGTACTGAATAATGGGCCTTCTACATAAAGTGCATTTGCTTTGTTCCTATAGTGACAGATGCAAGGAATTAATTGCTCTTAGCAAGAAATGTTCATTGAAGATAAGGCCTGAAATGAACACTGACACAGAACTGTGAAACGCCCTGAAACTGTTTCTTGGTGACAAATTACTGCTGAGGTATATAGACCCTTCCACAAAAGTGACACCTATTGAATTTATTAGACAGATTATATAGAGAAGACTGAATCATTTTTTGTCCTGTTTGTAGAGCTGACATTTACCAGCTTCTCCTAATGAATTGGATATAGGCTACTGGAAACAAAAGTCAGATGCTTATGAAATCTCTTGCACTGACTGCCATGGATCATGCAGCCACTGACAGTGTTTGTGCAGTAGCATTTTTTTGTGTGGAGGTGGACAGACCCTGAGTTTCAGGCTTAGGTAATTCGTTTTTTCCATGGAAATTGTGCACGAGCTGCACTCAGAGCTGTGAAGCCTCAGTGAAACAGCTTGCACATTGCACAAGCTGAGGCTAGATGTGCTGACCAGCTTGCAGTAAAGGAGGAACCTGAAGGATTGAAAGTCATGCAGTGGAGCTAGTGTCCAAAATCAAACTTCCCAAGTGAAGGAGCCAATGCAGTCACTGAGGTGTAAGCATGCGTTTCAAAGTCAGCTTTTTGGGGGGGAATATATGCTGTAGCAAATTTATTTTGTGGGTGTTTATCTTTGGAACTTTTGTTAAAACACCGTATTTGGTCACCAGTCAGCCTAAATGTGGGTTAATCTTAAATCCTGTCTCTTATTTACATGTAGCCAGAGAAGATTTTACATGGCGTTTTTTATCAGTACTTTGCAAAATAGTTTAATTTCCTGAGTTCTAGTTTACAGAGAGAAACCAAGGTGCAGGAAAGTGACTGAGTTAATAATTTCCCCCTCTTCCCAACCTGTAGACAGAATCAGCAACAAAACCAAATCTGTTGGTCACAACCCTGTATTACTTTCTACAGTCCAGTTTATATAGCTACAGATCATTTTAGTACTGTTATTTTGGGGTTTGAGTCCAGGTTGCTGTAGCGTGGGGAGCAAAGGCTGTATCTCCTGTATCAGCAGGGCATCAGTCAGTCAAGAATCCAGGAGCATGGCAGGCCTTGTGGCTCTGTGTGCAAAGGCACCAGTTCACTGAGTTGGTATGTGTTTAATCCCATACTTAAAATGCAAGTGAGCAAGCTTCTAATTAAAAGGCTTCTTTTTTTTTTCTGCACAAGCAGAACCATAGAGAATTTCCCTATTGCACCTCCATCCAAATTATTATCAATGATCTCTTAAAAAGGTAAACAGAAGTAATCCTTCCTCAAGGTATTCTGAAGGAAAGGAGAATAAAGTGTCCTTCAGAAGCTTAGGATCAAAGCATTCATGAGACAGATTCTCAAAGAGGCCATGGTACTGAGCATTTACTGTAGGTGAGCATTGCATGACATGACTCATGACAGTTGTTTCACAAAGGTTAAATCAAGCCTTGCCCAGAATGCTGTATAAACCCAATGCACAGTTTTGATCCTGCTCTCCTCCCTGGTTTGCTGGATGCCAATACGTGGCTGACTTTGCCCCAAGGGTAGGCATGGAGGGAGGTACAGTGGGGAAAAAAACTTTGAAAAGAAGTATTAAACAGCATTTTCTTTCTGTTTATCTACCACAGAGCCACCTCTACAAATAAATAATCTGCTGACTTTAGTTCAGCTTGCAAGCATGGAAAAATTCACTTCACTTGCAGACTTATTAGTGAGTTCTCCACAAACCTGTAAATGGAGCAAGTGTATTTGGGTAGCATGGCAGTTAAAGGCCACCCTGATGCCCAATCCCATCAGATCTCAGAAGCTAAGCAGGGTCAGGCCTGGTTAGTACTTGGATGGGAGACCTCCTGGGAATACCATACTAGGTGCTGTAGGTTCTAGTCCTGAGGACTTCACTGTCACTGTCCAAGATCACTCAGCTGTGGCAGATGAACCTTAGGAGTAAAGGGTGGGGCCAGTTCTGCGCACGCTGTGCCTCACCTGAAAAATCAACTGTGCAGGCTCGAAGGACACACCCACGTGGTTAGAGCCCTTCCCAAATGTTCATTCATGAAGCCTAGCCATGATGATGACTGTTATTACTGTTTTATTGAAGATTATAGCCAAAATAAACACAATCTGAAGCTAGCACACAGTTATTATTTTTCATGACTTAATAATCAGCATATGGCCAAAAGGAAGGCATGAAAAACTGTTTTAGTAGAAACAAAGCTCTGCAGATACATGGTATTGAGTTTGTTGTAAAGAGAGGTGAGTCCTTGTGGTTTCTAAAGCATGAACTCCAAGATCATATATATTTGTTACTTACTCCCACTGCAAACCACAGCACCCCAGTAACTTGCCTCCACTCCTGTGTGAGTCTGTGCTATCACTGTTGTGTCTTCTACACAGTTGGTTAGTGCACAGAAATTCTGCATTAGGTACTGTGCTCTTGCTGAAACTTCTAGAAGAGATCGTCTCATTGGGAGAATTACAAATTGAATTTTTCCTATGTACAAAAGCACATTAGGAATTTCCCCATGTGTTTGTGATTCTTTCAAGGGAGAAAAAGCAGCTAGCTACCTGTAACTGGAGATGTCTCCAGAAAAGCTTTTAAAGATCCTGAAAGATCACAGGTAAATGAAAGTGACTAAATGTTATAACTAAAATAAACTAATCACTTTCAAAGCATGGAGAGTTTTCAGAACCTATGTTGATGAAGAAAACATTTGCAGCCAATATATTAACCTCTGACCTTGATGTTGATTAATGAGTGGGAAGAATGTTTCACTACCTGAGCACCTGAGTAGTCTGAGCCTCGGGACCTGTGGGACCTGGTGGCATTCAGCCTTTCCAGTGAGTTCCTGAGTCCTGTAGGCCTGTTAGGATGGAATTGCATTCATCTGTTGTTGAATGTTTAAGTTGTTCAAGCTGTTCATGTTTAAGCACACATGAGTGAGCTTGTGAGTCTTTGATATTAAAAAGAATAAATACTTGAAAGACTTACCCAAGCTGTATTGGTAGAATCCTGATATTATCCTGATAGATGATATTAAGGGTGCCTGATGCCATGGGCCCAGGAGAATTCTATCTGTGTCTAAAATATATAAATATTTTTTGAGGAATGAGTAGAAAGATCTACCTACATTGGAGTGTATTTCACTTTTTTTTGTGGCAGTTTTGACAGTAGTTGAAAGTATGTATGGAGAGATGGTTTGCATTTTTTACTTCATGGCCACAGAAAATAATAAGGATGAGGAGAAGGAGGAAAAGGAAGATCCTCTCTTCAGGCTGCTCTTTTTATCCTTTTATTTTCTTTTTTAAGTACAAATTAACTTAAATATAAAGGAATACTATTTTTTTCTCTAGTAGTAGTTCACTAGTTTACATAATGTATGTCTTGCAACAGCAGTCCAACCTCTCTCTCATTTGTTTAGAAGCCTGTCTGTGAGCAATAATGGACACAATTCTCTGAACATTTTCTACTTGTAAATATTTCTCAATTTCTCTCACGTGTGTGTGTGTGTGTGTGTGTGTGTGTCTGTGTTGTGTCTGTGTGTCTGTGTCTGTGTGTCTGTGTGTGTATAAAACCTTTTTTTCCAAGCATTTATAAAAGTTTTACACACTTGCAAGCATTTGGACAGAATTCCTGAATGTTTAAAGTGTTTGATTGCAAGAAAGTTGAAAATCCCTCTGATAGAAAATGTGTGGGTACGTGTAAGGCAAAGAAGGGAGTTCTTTTTAATTGTATAAATATAGCTGATTAAAGCCAGAAGAGTGAGTTAGTAATTTTAGAGCATATTTTTCATTAAAACCAAAACAAAACATGAACAAAATACCAAACAAAACCAAAAATAAATCAAAGAAAAATGTTTAATAACTCAACATTTTAGCTATTAACAGAAACATAATTTTATCTATATCTATCTATCTATCTATCTGTATTTCTGTCTATCTATCTACCTACCTACCCACTTTATACAGAACTGATTTTCTTAGACCTCAGATTTCCTACAGAGTAAGCAAGGATACAATAACCCTACCTTATCTGAGCAAAGCAATGCCAATTTTGACTACTTCTAATGTACCTCATTTGGTGCCTTGACTAGTTGCCTCTTATTCTCTTGATTCATTTCATGAAAATGCATCTTAATTTGGAATTGAATCTCATTTTTCTGTTTATTATTTAAATCATGCAAATTGCAACATACATAGATCTCATTCACTGACATAATAACTAAGATATTCTTTTATTCTTAGCAACTACAATTTAAAACATTATTTTTTCTTTTAGCCATTTCTCTGGATTTTTACTGAGGTTTGGATTTTGAAAAGACATTCCAGAGATTCCACTACAAATATACTAAGATATCATGAAATTCTCATATTGAATTAAAAAGTCTTGACTTCAAAGTTTGGTCAAAACATGAAATGTCTATGGTATTAGGCTGAGATTCCATTGGATTTCCTGATGAGCTCCTAAGTTTCTTGAGAGTTTCATGCTCTACCTTGATTAAAGACCTGAAATATGGTTGACAAAGAGATCTAAGCCTGACAGACCCTTCAATCAAAATCTCCCATATCTGAGAGTGTCTCTGATTTTCTTAATATTCTATTTTACAAACCTAACAAAAAATGAAAGACAGGCACATGGCTCATCAGAAGAGTGATGTCTCTCAGGTGAACTACTGGTCACCTAGCAAAGACCATGGTTTCTCCACAGGGGTCATGCTCTGTCAACCCAGCTGGCAAATGCCTGAAACCTTTGCAAATCAAACAGGCAAACAGTTTCCTCTGTTCTGCATCACTAAACTGACAGTCCCATCCTTTGTTTTAGACCAAGACTTCGACATGATAACAAAGTGTGTGTCATATGAGTGTGAGCTACTTCTCATCTACACCCACTCATACTTCCTTCCTAACAGCAAGTTGTTCCAAAATATCTTGTCAGCAGCCCTTTTCCTGCTGCTTCAAGGAAGAAAATAAAAATTAAATCTGTTGTCCATTGGTTCATTTTACCCAGTGAACTAAACTTGTTTGTTTTGCCCTTACAAGGCTAGATGTCCTTCCTGTTTGTGAATGAAACACTCATCAGCACAATGCAGTGTGACTTCATTCAGTAGCAGCAGCTGCAGAAGCAGCCAAGAATGGAGTTTTGGACATTCAGAGGAGGACTGCACAAATATTTGGCTTTTGAGGTTTTGGAAGAGGATTTTTTTTTTCTGGGAAAGTT
>JAOXXN010000468.1:217074-256178 GCA_026770055.1 Myrmophylax atrothorax | reverse complement strand
TGGGGGGGTGGGGGTGGGGGAAGAAGTGGAAGTGATTTTATTTCAGGAAATAAGATCTCTCTTATAAGTAGGAGAATTGCTGTACTAGCCATAATGATGCATCTAGTAAAAAAATCTTTAATAAGCTCCTGATGTCCTGGTTCATTTGTGCCAGACTGCAGTTCAAGACAGGCATTGGAAATTCAAGTTGCCCTTCAGAGCTGGACCTCTGATGGCTGTCATTTCACCTGCATGTTCTGCCAAATGATTGTGATGTGCAGGCATCCACCTCTGCAGTGAAACTGTCTTCTTGCTACCCTGCTAGTCTTCAGTGTCACCTCCCTGCTCATGACTTAGAGAAACTTGTTCCCTGTTACCAAAATAGGAGACTATTGTAGTGTATGGATGTCCGAAGAGGATCTGGAGGTATATGTATTCCTTTTTTTTTAGTGTTTTCTAGTCCATGCTTTTTTAAGGTGAGACAGAAAAGTCTCAACATTCCCCCAAATCATCTTTGAAACCATTCCAACATGTTTTTTCCTGAGAGATGGACAATTAAGTAGGATTGAACTAGGTTTGACTTTAAGTATTTTTTAGCTCAGTTTGAATAGGTTTTTTTTGCACGTTCCCTTTTGTCAAGAACACATATATGTAAAAGCAAAAAAAATGACAGAAGGGTGTACTCGGAAAATGATGACACAATCCTGGTTCCTACGATGCACGTTTCTGTTTAATGTCTAATTAGTAATGTCTCATCCTCTGACACTTTGCCTTTGCTGGCAGCTTGTATTGCTCAGGTGTTGAGGCCAGCAACTTGCACTGAGCTCATGAGCACACTTCTGCTTCCTACTCCCTCTGCTCAGCTCTGCTCCCTCTTTGGTTTGTGCAATTCAACACACTTTTCCCTCCTTCTGGTAGGACTGCAGCATTTGCTGAATCCTGTCTAAACAACAATCTGGGATAGCATCATGGTACCTGTAGTGAGTTAAATCAAGTGGTCTTTCCCAAAACCTGTGTCACAGCAGCCTGCCTTCCTGTTTACCTGGGTGACTGCTTTGTGAATGGCCCAGAGCAGAGCAGGCAGGCTGGAGCACTCCTTGGGCTGCGAGGGGAAATGTGTGTGCATGGGGACCTCCACTTAGACACCTGCAAGGGGGCCTGTGTGCCCTGATCTCTGCCCATCAGGACTTCTTAAATCTCTTTCTTGCTGCAGCTAGGCTCTTGCATCATTCAGGGGTATTTTTGGTACCTTCTTAATGCCAAGCTGCCATCTCTTTTTTTTTTTGAAACAATTTTTAAGCTTTTCTGTTTGGGATAAAAACAAGCTGTGTTCAAGCACTACTTCATGTCTCTAAAAATAAAAGTTGGCTTTCTAAGTCCACAGCATACTCCCTCTCTTTTTTCTCTCTGTCTCCCCCCACTTCCCTCTCTCTGCTTCTTTCTGCTGAAGAGACTCGGAGGGGGTCATTCTTGGCAACTCCTGAAGATGGATCTGAAGTGGTGCACAAACGCACACATAGCAATTTGGCACACAGCAGGGGCTGGGGGCGGGAGGCATTTTGGATTTGTCAGCTTGTCGGCACAGCTAGGTTCTTGTCAAACAGCAGAAGTTGCACAAGTCTCTGGTGGCTGACATGCAGTTGATGAAGCTGTGTTGGTTTGGGAAAGCAAAGATGTGAGGACACAGGATCATTTTTTTCCCCTCATGCCGCATCGCAGTTGATGAACTGGGTCACAATCCTGCATAACCTCCTCAACACCCATTCCCTTCCCTGTCTTGTGTGCCCCAAATTTTGTGTCAGTTTTGATATTTGCTCTAAGCCTGCTAATCTTCATTTCCTTGTATTTATGTATCAGCAATTCTGTTAATTTGGATTCTGTGATATGAATGGTTAGGAAATTTTAGAGACCTTGTTGTGGTCAGTGCAAGCTTATACCTGGGAAAGATTTTATCAAGCACAGGGCTTCCAAAAGGTGAACATGTACCATGGGAGTTACATAATCTGCTGCAAAGCAGTAACCCAATACAAGGCTGAGTTGGCTTTGTCAGTACTGCTGCTGCCACTGACATGGTATTGATGGCCTGTCAAGAAGTATATAAAAATTAAAAGTGTATTATGTTCCTGGTCTAGGAGATGAATATACTCTGCATAGCATGACATAGACTTCTTTTGGTGCCATGTCTTACACTTTCCTAAACTCCTTTTCTGAGTTAAATTATTTTTTTCTCTGTATTATTGCGTGACTCAGAGATGCCTTTTCTATTTGTGCTTGCAAGAAAAAAGCAGTGGGGCTTTTTAAGCCTGTGCTGTTGGGGAGATGGGCTTTCATCTGCAGGTAAAAATACACAGTGTAGTTTTGGATATGCTTGTCTGCCTTCCATGATTCTGTCAGTTGCTTCAATTCATGGTATTAGAATTTCTTTAAGATATCTCAGTAACAGGCCTGTGTAACTGTGTGATTAGGTTCCTGCCTTGACCTCTGCTGTTGTAGGAGATGTTGAGTCCTAGTGAAGGGAACATGTGGGTGCTGACGGATCCCTGCTTTCGTGTGTTCACATTCCTTCCCCTAGTGCAGCATTGTACTCTGATACGGTGAGGGGCTGCTTCTCTGAGAGTAGGTGCAGCAAAGTCCTGAGAAGTTATTTTAGAAACCATTAAGCCAATCTGTCAATCTGCTTGGCCTGGAATTAATTTTGTGCCAACCTGATGAGCAATCCACCCTTGCTCAGTGTGGTAGAGATGACATAATTAGACGTCTGTTGGAACGCAGCTAGGACATTCTGGAAATCTCACTATGGAAGCAGTTCCGAGGGGCTACTGCTCAGCCTTATCTCCCACAACACAGCCCTGAACATCACACACCTTGTTCTGCACACTGGATGGAGCACTTTGTGTACTGCTATTTTTCAGATGAACTGATATACTTAAAAAACTGAAACAGAACAAAAACTTAATGATTAGTAACCAAAATGAGAATAAATCTGTGTGCATCAAAACATTTAAATTTTTGTGGGGGTAGTTAAAGGATGGCTCACGGAGTTCAAAAATAAGCCTCTAGTCTAGTGATTAAGGCATTCTGCCACATTAAATTCCTGTTGCAGAAATACATGAATATTCCCTTGTATATACAGACTGGCTGCAAACTTGCATATTGCTTTTGTGTTATAAGAA
This sequence comes from Myrmophylax atrothorax, assembly GCA_026770055.1. Classification (NCBI taxonomy): domain Eukaryota; kingdom Metazoa; phylum Chordata; class Aves; order Passeriformes; family Thamnophilidae; genus Myrmophylax; species Myrmophylax atrothorax. The sequence continues at coordinate 253,026 of JAOXXN010000468.1, read as the reverse complement.
TTTATTCTACTAAAATAGCAACAGTGTTAAATTGCAGACATCTCCCTCAGAGTGTTTTGTTAACTGGGTGGATGGGGCCTTTTGTTGGGTTCAGTTCCCTTTAGACAGGTAAGAGAACATTTTTTTTTCGCATACCCTGTCACAGCTCTAACCACCAGGTGTTTGGGGGGGGAGGGGGGAAGAGACATAGGCTGTGTCTTTGATTGGCCTAATCTTCAATATAAACTATATTCCCAGCTGTTTAGTTCTGCTGTGAAAAAGTACAGCCAAATAAACTCAATACAGATATTTAGAATAGTTGTATTGAAAACTAGAGGCATCTCCACAAGGCAGGAGCCCTGTGTGTCTTTTGGGCATCTAGCTCTTATGGACCTGATCATACCTATTTTTGTCCTCATATCCTTGGAAATATATTTCAAAGTACAGGGGTTGGAGGGGCTGGACTAAAAAAATTACTTTTTCTCATTATTGTAATAATGATTCTTCTGATAATGCATGGAAATGCATGTCAGCAACACTGTGAGAAACCATGCACTCACAGAAGATCTATAATACCATAAAAAAAGAGATCAACATATATGTGAGAAAACATAGTAGTAGAATAAAATCTCTAGTGGGAATTGCATGCAGGCACATCCAGGTCCAACACTAGCCTCCTGCCAGGGCTTGAGCAGTTTGTTTCGTGTTGTAAGGGCTTGCACAATATTGAGTGATGATACCAGCTGTGCTCAGATTCTTGAATTACAGCTAGATGGTGGCCATGAGGGGACACACCGTGCCTGTAGGAATGGTTGTCTTGCTGCTAGACCCAAAAGCTAAGGGTTGGAAGCTGAGGCTAAGAAAGAAATAAGTAATTTCCTGAATTTCTCTGTTGTTTATTGTAACTCTCTTGGAGGATGTGGCTTTGAATGACAAATTTTTGTTCCAATATACTTACCTTCTAATGGTATATGCTGGTATATTGTCCCATATATAATAGAAGCTTAAAGCAGACAGTTAAATTCCAATACACTTGGAGGGAAGATAGTCTCTTACCTGCACTCAAACTTCACAGTTAGATTTGGTTTTCATTTAGCTTGAATTATTTCTTAGGGGAATTCTAGCTGGGGACACACATTTCCTGAAATGGATATAGAACGCCTGCCTCAGCCACAAAGATCACTCACTAAACTGACATCTGGTGCTTTCCTCTTTTAAGGAAAGCTGTCATTTTCTTCCACAGGAAGCTTAATGCCTCTGACAGTAACCAAACAAAGCAAAGACCAATTTAAGTAATTTGTTTATATAGATGTCTGTGCATGGTCACTTAACAGACTGTGTCAGATAAAGACAAATCAGACTGTCCGGGTTCCAGTTTGGTATGTATTATAAGGACTGGAAGAAGTGGATCTAAATTCACATTCTTTAAGAGAAATGTTCCTTTCTCTAAAGGGCTTTCATCATCTGATCCCTTTTCTCTGAAAGGTTGTAAAATACAAGAAAAATTTTCCAAATGTACCAATAATGCTATTGGAAAGATTTCAATGTTAATTTTATTTTAATTTTATGTTTTAAGATTTAGTTTAAAGGCAGATGTTCTGCTTAAATGGAAATATTTTTAAGCTGAAATACTGGAGTGATTAGTCAGAGAATGAGTAAAAATTATTTGGCTATTGCAGTCTGGTAAGCCCATCTTGATTTGGTCGTGTAAACAAACAATCCAGCTAGCAGGGAAGGAGAGAACCTGTCCAGACTTCGACCTGATTTATACATTACTATCAAAAGAGAGACTTTGCTGTGGAAATTATCCACGTTTCTTTTCCCCAGGGATCAAAGAGGTTACTCAGAGGATGCAAAGGATATGCAGGGATTCAGTTGTGTCACATTTTCTCTCTAATTGAGCTGTCTAGGGAGCCTCCCACATTTTGCAGAAATGGAAACATCCAGTTTCATTTTATCTTTCTCAGACTGCAGCAACCAAGGTCATGCTACATTTACTTTTGGTGTTTGTCCCTTTAATTCTCCTACAGTTTCATAAATGCTTCTGATGTATTTTCAAATTTTAGCATATAATCACATTTTTTTAAAAAGCCACCATCTGCTCTCTGACAAGGTCTAAAATAACAATCTATCTAGCATTCAACCAGCAGCAAGACTACACCTTTTACAACCCAGCAGGAGAGTTTCCCCACCTATACTCCTCCACAGACACTGTCACCACCAGATCCTTCTTTTCAGGTCTTGCAGGAAGTAGGCTCTTGTAGTTCATGCTTTCCATCCCTTTCATCTCAAACATAGTCATTTTATGGAAACAAAACGGATGCACCAGAAGAGCTTACAGCTAAGATTGTGGATGTTCTGCTGTAAACGGCTCAGTTGGAGGATTTGGAGCTGGAGCTCATATTCATATTTAAACTGCCCTCTGGTGCTTATCACTTCTGCAGTGCATGCCTTCATTGTGTCCCCTCGTGCCTGGAGACTTCTGCAATATCCAGGGAGCACAGGGAACCAAGCACTGCAAAATTCCCTTAAAAAAAAAAAAAAGTGGCCCCATTCTGTGGGTGTTTTATTTTAAGCAGGTCATTAACATGCTACGTTATCATTGCAGGTTATGCCGGGCAGGGAGGTTTACTTGATTTTGATCTTTAGGAGTCACTTAGAGCCCTAGTCTCTTTTACCTTCTTGCTGCATGCAACAGCACTGCCTGTCATGGTGCTTTCCCAGTAGCCACAAATCAAAGCGTGACACTAAGCAGTGTGGTTGTGTGACTGTCACCCTCAGCATGGCTGAGGGTCATCCTTGGCATTTCTCTTCTGGCTGTTGGAGGACTCAAGGTTATCGGTGCCAAGGTAGCAGAGGCAGTAAATGCAAATATATCCTTTCCTATTTGCAGCCAGCAATTTTGAAAGGACCAAAACTGCTGGAGATAAAAGCAGCCAAATGTGATGAATGGGAAAGGACTGCACAGGGCTCTGGGAGTTCAGTGTAGGTTATCCGTCTGGTGGAATATTCTCTTCTTTTTTCTGTTTTCCTATTAACTAAAGGCCAAGCTGAACAATTATCTCCCTACAAGCTGCTCTGTGCCTGGATCCCGCTCCTGTCCCTGCTGCACTGCCCTGGCGCTGGCAGCACGGGTGGTTAATATTAGCTGCACAGCTGATTGTCCCGGTTGGTGCCCTGCAACAGGTGCGGGACGGCCGCCGCACTGGAATCCCGCCCGGGCCGATGCCGGCGCTGGCACCAGCCTTCCCATTATATCAGGAAGGGCCACGGCCCGTCGCCACGATGCCCCGGCACTCTGGGCTGGCCCCAGCTGTCTGCGGGACGGGGAGCAGGGCAACAAGTGCCCAGGGAGGCTGCTGTGGGGAGAAGCAAGCCGGGATTCCTCTGGAGTGGGAGGACAGGAGGCTCCTGGATGGGACAACTGCTGTGTGGATGGGGTAAGGAGAAGGCCTCGGCAGAGCCCCGGGCTGGGGGTTTTTTGGTTGTTCTTAGAGGAGGGAAACTCACGCAAACAAATACTGAAAATCAAGAATCAGCACTGTGAAACGAGCAGATACAGATTTGCTCATCATGTTGGCCGTAGTTTCTTTACAACACAGTATTTGGGGATTGCACTAATTTTGATCAGCGCTCTAATTTTAGAATGCTCCTGTGGAAAGTTACTTTTAATTCCAGAGGTGATGAGATGGTGATGACGTGTTTTAACAATAAACATGTGAGAGATGCAGAAAAAGAAATCAAATATGCTGGCTGCGCTTGTGGGGAGGGGAAGTGCTATTGTTCTCTTTAAAATTATCTGGTCTGTCTACTCTGGGGATGATTTCTTAAGGTCTCCCATCTCCTTTTTTTTTTTTCTTTCTCCCCCTTTATCCCTTTCCTTTCCTTAAACCATAGTAGCATCTTTCGGTAAGAGCAACAAAATGTCTAGATGGGGTTTACATAGCATAAATGTTGGAGAGAGGAAGAGGGAGTCAAATAGTTGTAATGTTTTGGAGGCTCACTTCTACTGTCCTGCTCCCTTTATACAACCCCTCTCCAAAGAAAGGCAGGGCTGTGAGGCAGATCAGAAGAGATCTGTGTGCTGCAGTGTGAATTCTGCTGAACAACCTGTGTGTGTGTGTGCAGTGCCTGTGTGCATGCTCACGGATGGAGCAAGGCAGGTTTGCTTAGGGAGTTGAGCAGGCTGTGTCTGCAGTGTGGCAGTCTGCTGTGTGCTGGAAAACAGATGCTGCTGCTTTTAAATTAAGGGGAAAAAGCAAAAATAAAAAAGAGGTCCGTCTCTAAATTCAGCGATTTCTGCTCTGAATTAGTCCATGACCAAGGGCAGTAGGTCAGCCTGGAGTAGTGCTCCTGGAGAGTTAGATTGATGCAAGAGACTGAAATCAGTTGGAATCTCTCCCTTGATTGTGGTAGGCTTTGGATCAGCACAGTCCTTACTATTTCTATCTATATATAGCAGTGAAACATTTTTTTTTGTGGAGTTGTGGAATAAATAAGCTCTATCTGGGTCAAATAAATACAACAGGGAACTGAGGAGAAAGGTCCAACTTCAAAAGTGTCAGGTGCTTCTAAGAGTAATCTAGGTTCAAGCTCCTTCCAGGAGATATTTCTGATTGAGGCTATTAAAATTTGGACATGGTCTCAACATGAAAGACAGAAAATTCGTTTTCTCAGTGCTACTTGTGACTGTTGCATTGAGGTCATGCCTTAAAGTGTGCCTCTGCTGCAGAAACCATAATGTCTTGGAGGATTGTGAGATCCTTCCTGGGTTAGTGCCTCTGCCTGAGGACACGGTGATACTGCAACACTATTACTGTCCTGCAGCTCCTGACCCCTCCACAGCCAGCGCTGTGCTGGGGTCTTGACGTAGTTGTTTGGCAATGAGAACACTATGTAAACTATGATAGTCCCATACCTCTCACAGTGACTCGACTCATGCTTCCAGCCAAACCTTTCTCCAGCTCCCTCTCTGTTTCCCACCGTCCACCCACACTGGCTTCTATTCCTCTTATCTTGATAAGTGAAGCAGAATTTGCTGCACCTCAAACTAGTGCTTCAGCCATGCCTGAGCAGGAGCTGCCACAGAGGGATGGGCCAGCACCAAGGGCTGGTGCTTTGCTGAAGGGAGATGTGGCAAGGCAGAGGGAAGACACAAGGCTATCTCCCTTTGAAAGACATTTATTTGTGACTTTGAAACTGCCTCTGTAAGTAACTCGCAGAGAAGCCATTTGTAAATTTAATGGCAGTTTTTAAATGCGAGATGAAAGTGGATTTCACTGCCACTAAAATTGGCAGCTCTGAGTCCCCCGGGAGAGGTGCAGCAGTCTGTGTCCCTGGAGAGCCTGAGCTGTCGCCTTGCAAAACATCTTGTATCCAGGTAGGAAAGTGTAAATGAACATGTGGATCTCCAGCAGTGCTGGGATCAGGACAGCACATTAATGGAACTTTTATTTATTTTTTTAACTGTTTTGATGAAATGCTCTGACTTAAAAAAGTTTGAAAAGAAAGAAGTTTATCCTGCTTTGTACACAAATCAGTGATCTTGGGTAAAAGTTGGGGGGCATATCCACATAAGTTTTAAAACTAACCTTTCGTAACCAAGCAGGTCATGCAATCATTGTTCTATCTACATCATTTTTTTTTAATTAAAATTATGTGTCACTTTCATAGGAAACTGACGTTACGAGTTTATGGGCTCTGGTGTTACATTCTGTGATCTATCATACTACTAACCTACCCTCCCATCATTCCAGTAATTTCTTGGATATTTAGCTTGTAATTTCACTACAACATATAACAAGAAAATCCAGTTACATTTCTAAGCATTATGGGAATTCTGTTGCTGTAAACACATTACCTGGTCAGAATTATTTTAATTTCCTGTTAGGGAAATAGAAGAGTACACTCTAAGAATGTACACATCTAGCTTGCAAGGAAAACAATCCCATTTACTTTTTAAACTATTACAAACATCTGCCTTTTCCTATGCCCTAGGAGTATATACACATGTATGCATTTAAGAATATGATTTCTAAAATACACAAAAAGTGGGCTAACTGCTCATAAAATTAACCCTCTAAGGATCCTCACAGCACTGCTGGTGAAGGTGTGAGGATGGCTAAGCTTGCAAGCAAAGTGTCCCTTGGTCATAAGTTGATAATCTTGCACTTCCGTGAATTTGTAAAGGAACAGCTTCTTCTGGCACAGAAATAGCAATGATGGCCTCTTCTATCCTCACCAGTGTCTTGGGACAAAGAGCAAGGGAGAAAGGTTGTTTGGCAGAAAGACTGGGAAGAGAAGACTGGGACATTTTCTACCAGATGCTCTGTAGATCAAAGGCAATAGCCAGACAGGTTTGTCTACAGCTATAGTTGCGTATTTTTTAGAAATTCTCACCTCCTAAAAATCAAAAGAGGGAAGGGGAATTACTGGAAACACAGAAAAAGAAATGCGTGAACAATCTTATCGAAGGCTGCAAAGGTACATCAGTGGAATTACGTGACCTGTCCTTCAGGCAGGTCTGAGGAGGACTTGCCCACATGGAGCTGAGTCTGGTGCTGTCCAGATGCGTCCTGTTCTTGCCTCACTTGTTATTGACAAACTTCACTGGCAAACTCAGGAAATGTTTACATGTTCTCACTATACATGATTACATTTAGATGTTTTTGTTATGAATCTAGATCTGTCTCAGACCTACCTAATTCTAATTTTCCCTTATTACTTTCTTGTCAAATTCAGCCCCTCTTCCTTGCTGCTCTGATGGCAACCACACCTTTGCTTGCATTCTTACCTCTTCCCTGCAGCAATTAAGAAAGGTTTGGTAAAAATCTATGTATCTGAGCCTTCAGGCTAAAAACATCTGTGTGTGTGTGTAGAACAGGGTGGGAGGCAGCAAAATTATTCACAGGGAATGAAACTTTCATCTGTTTCTCCTTCAAGGAAGAAGGAGGAGGTGAGGTGTTCATAAAGCAGGCAGGTTGGCTTCTCCTATATTGAGAGGATGTAATAAGAAAGGACAGTGCCCCACTGAAGCTTCAGCAACACACCAGCTGCTCCAGTTGTGTCAAGTGGTAATGGAAGAATGACAAAAATGAAAACAGCAGCAACGCAGGCCCCTGGAACCCACAGTGGTGGATCCCTGTACAGTGCAAAGGCCCAGAGTTGGGAGCAGGGTAGGTGACTATCAGTGATGGATGATACTGAGACCTCAGAGAGAAATGATATAATAAATGGTTGGTCTGACACAGTAGGAAATGTTTGCGTAGTGAAGTGAAGGGTAATAAATAAGATTGTGTTGCTATAGATCCTCCAGGCAGTGCTGGAGCAAAAAATACTGATTTTCCTTCTCCGAGGGAAAAAAGGTAGAGAGGCAAGGACTCTTATTTGTGATAGCCAGGCATGAATAAAACTATGTTTGCTGCATACAGTGAGTGTAATCTAAGGCTGATACAGATCCAAGTCAAGTGCTGCTGCAGCTGTAGGTTCTCAGTTGTCATAGCTAAGGTTACAAAACAACTTCCCTTGCAGTTTGTCTAATGTCACTGTCTGGAGCAGAGGCCCCACTGTTGTATCCATGGTTAAAATGGCTTTTCTTGCACTTGTTATCAGGGCTGCCATGAAATTTGGAATAGTTTGTCCCAACATTGACTCATATGTGTGATACATGGTATTACAGACTCAACTTTCCTCCTGAAATTTTTGAGTGTTCCTGTCTATCATTTATAATAGGTATTTTTCAGGATTGAAGAGTTGTTGGTGTTTTTCTCCATGGTTTATTTGTTTGATTTTGTGGGTTTTCTGGTGTGGTTCTTTTGTTTGTTTTTTTGTTTTGTTTTGTTTAGTTTGGGTTTTTGAGGAGCTGTTTCGGGGATTTTTGTTATTGTTACTTGGATTTGGGGGTTTTTGGGGTGGCTTTTTTTTTCAGTACATCTCTGACTGTTAGTGAGCAGCAAGAGAGTGAGAGTACTGAAATTACCTTCTTAGCTGCAGTGTTTAAGGCCTTGCACAATGCATTTCAGAATATTTTCTGTGGGCAATTTTTGGTGGCTTTCTCCCCCTCAAGAATCCTCCTTCATGTAATGACAGCTATCCTGCTGTTCACATTTAAAGGGCAACTATCCTGCAGGAAGAATAAACCCCCTAAAAATTCCCTTTTACACAATTAAGCTCCAGTTTCCAAAGATTACCTTGCTGAAACTGTGAGTTTTTGAGGGCCACTGGTAATTAAGATGGATGGTGTTAATGAATAAGGAAGGACCAGAAGAGTATATAAAATCCCCTCCCAGATGGGGTGCTGGTGTCTACAGTGGGACTGCTAGGACTGTTCAAGAGAGTGAGTGTTTATAAAATAATCACTGAAGTTAAATGACACAGTATGTGTGTTTTTTCATACATTGGTAACTTCAGAAGCTTTGTCGTTTCAATGCCTTCTTGTGCACCTAATTGCATATCTCCCATTTTTCTCATCCAAAAGTTTCTGGGACTCGGGACTTGGCAGGGAGGGAGGACTATTTTTGAATAGGCCTGTAGTGACCTCTGATTTGACTTACAATATTAGGCAATGTTCCAACAGTTGCTATATAGACTTACTAAGTACCAGCATTTGGAAAGTGAGATTCAAAACAATACAAAGCATTTTTTCCTGAACCTGTCCCTTAACTATGGTAACTCAATGTGACTGGATAGATTTGTGCTCTTTCCTGTGCTTGGCAGTACACTAAGCCAAACTAACTGGATTTTAGGATTATTGCTGTTCAGTATGGCACTGGCACCACAGGATTATAACGCAGGACTTTCCAGCCACTGGAGTATACAATATTAAATCCTGCAATATAGTTTCCATAGCATTGCATTACATTCTCTTCTCATTAACCCAATGTTCCCTAAACCCTATGTTTTTAATGAACAAATAACTGTTCTATTACAGTTAACTCTAATAGGGTTAAACCTATTTGGTAAGAGAGATTGCACAGTTTTACATAGGAGAAAAATAGGGGTGGAGGAAATATGCATGTGGAGAGTTGATAGTTATATACAGCACAGATTGATTTCAACATCATATTTATCTTAATTATAAGAATATGTTCTAGAGATAAAGTTTCCCTAGAAGACAGCTAACTAATAGCAGTGGTTTTATCTGTTTTGTTGCTGCTAGTTTTATTTGTAGATTTTACATGCTTTACAGAGTGGTTGTCAGTACAGTTATTCCCACTTTGCAGATGAAGGATCCAATTTCTTGAAGATCAGAGAAAAAGTTGGAGGGTAGCACCAGGTCTGCTGCCATCCCTGCTATGTCCTCTTTGACTTTCCAAAGAGCATTTTTACTGCCACCCATAACCTTGCTCCCCATTGCAGGCTGCAAGCAGTGTGCACATATTTGGGGGTTGGATTTCAGCCCCACTGCTCTCCTCTTGCTCACAGTGCAGTAATGAACTGAAACAAGACATTTTTCCCAGGGCTGTGTGGACATTGCTAATGCCAATGAATGAGTAAAGCTTATTTGTTGTGACAAGGTGATGCTTGTGTATTATACCAGAACTTAGGCTGGTAAACAAGAAAATCTACTGATTCTCATTTCACATAGGAAAAAACTACTGAGAAGAGAAAAGAAGATCAATCTTTTCAAACTGGGAATGTATGTTTATAGGGTTTCTGAGAGCGGCTGAAGGTGAAATACAAAGCCTCACATAACAATAAATTTTGAGGAATTTTGCCTTGAAATTAGAATCTTTTTCCCTTTTCAAACTTGCAGAAATTGGGAATATTAAAGGAGTGTCAAGTCAATAACCTGCAGAAGGGCAGGGAGCTGAGCTGATTTTTACCTTCCCCAACTGTTTGTCAAGCCTTCCACAACACCCTGAATTCAAAGCCCCATTGGCTGTGTGAGAAGACAACACATGGAAGGGTGAGAGCTGTTGCTTTGTTTGGCACTGGTTGTTCATGATGGTGGTGTTGGCAGGAGATAATGTCAAGAGTTTCAGGCCCCAGTCTTGCTGAAATGACTCAACAGACATGAAACACCCTCACTGGCTTCAGGGGGACCCAGGCAAATACAACTGTAGTCCCAATGTCCTTTGGTAAACCAGATTGCCAAAAGGCAGGAAGCGTAGCTGAAATGATTTTTCAGAGAAGGCTGTATCTGAGTAAGCTTATACTAGAAGTTTGCCAGGAAAGCTCAGGAGTCCTCTGTGAGGCTTGATCTGAATTTGGTTACAGGAGAGAGAGGAGGTCTTGGTGTTGGACCCTCCTTCTCCTTTGCTAGCCTGGGAGATAAAGAAGGGCCCTGAGAAACCACAATATTTCAACCATGTGCTGTTAGAGCCCGAACTGAAATCCCAGGGTCATATAGCACATTTGGATTATTAACATTTCTATTACTATTTTTACTTTTGTAGCAGCATTTCTATCAGGAGTCCATATGCTCGACAAGTTGTAGAAGAGATTGGTATGCCTGTTTTACAGCATGGGGAAACAGCTTCCCTAAGTAGGCTGATCACTGAGAAAGTTTTGGTCTGACTCCTCATAAATTCTTTGGTATTGCAAGGAGGCTTCAGAGAACATCACAGCTGAGATGAGGATGGGTTTGGGTGGCAGATTATGGGACAAAATCTACCAGCCAGAGTTTTCATGAACAGCATTAGCCAGAGTAGTCATCTTCAAGTTGGGTCCCCGAAAGGGTGATAAATCAGTCTTAAATGAGCAGTTCTACTGAAAAATACCTCAGTATGTGATGTGTGAAAGGATCTGGTGCTTTTCAATGAGTGAAAACTGATCTGTGCCATAATAGCTAGATGATTCACCACAGGAAAATCAGAAAACAGAAAATACCTTGTGACAAATGCTCAAATGCAGCACAGGGCTGATCCTATTGATGTCCTGAATATTCCTCTCCAGATCATTAACTATGGTCAGAGGCATTTCTGCACTGCTGAGACTCGGAGCCACCAGCTCCACAGCTCATCCCAATTTTTCTGTTTGTTATGCAGAGTGAGGAGGTGGGAGGCTACATATTCATCTAGCTTGGGATCCTGGGGAACAGCAGGGACCAAATCCTCCTCTCCCTTCTACAGCTCCTTGCCTTCAGGCATTGAGAAGTTTAGGAGGGACTTCCTGAACAGTGCAGCATCCCAACCATGCTGTTTGTTAGACATGTCCCTTATGAATTTATCTAGTCCCCACATAGGCTCATTTTATACTTTATGGCCTCTGCAGCATCCTGTGGCAGTGAGTCACAGCTTAATTACACCTTGTGTGAATAGGTTTAATGCTGTACTGAACCAGCAATTAGTACTTGCAGTGGCAATGCAAAGAGACATGTTATGTGTGAAATGTACTTTTCATCAGAGCTACCCCATGAGAGGAGCTGCCTGTTGAAGCTCACAGGAGACAACAACTTCAGGGGGAGAAGGGGCCAGCACCAGTTCTCATGTTGGTGATGAGCCAGGGGGAGATAGTTAGGTGCTGTCAGTGTGGGGTCACACACCTCACGCTACCAGGCACTGGAACAGTTAAAAACCACACATTGCTCACTGAACCCCAACTGCTTATTTGGTTCACTGTGGCCATGGAAACACCTGACCTATTTACACCTTCAGTAGAGTGAATGATGGTTGGTGGAAGGAAGTGAGGTGGGAAAAGGTGAATACTTTGAATTTGGATTTTGGGGACTTTTCAATAAGATGGTGTGTGTGAATGACTGTGGCTCTGTGCTCATGAGCGAGAGTCAGAGGAACATGGCCCGAGCAGACCAGGGGTTCCTGCACCTGTGCAGCTGAGATGTTGGGTGTTCCTTGAGCAAATGTGATTTGCCCAGAGCCTCTGCTTTACATACATGAAATAACACCTTCTTACCCACCATTTCCAGAGGTCTTATGGGAATTCATTCCCCTGTCACTTTGACAGCAAACTACTTCATACTCTCTCTGCAGCATTCCTCCTGAAAACTCCCCTGTAGGTGGGAATCAGCTTGTTCTACACAGGAAGCACTTGAGAGGAGTCTCATTCCGCACAAGGCTTGCCCATGCACCTTACAACACTCACCTGCTCCTTGCCTGTTTTTCAGTACAGACAGGAAGATAGGAAAGCAATATAAACCCATTTCCCCACATCAAATGGAGCAGAAGATTTCACTTCATTGCAACTGGGACATTTACTTAGGCTGCAGATTCCCATGACAGGATAATGCCATGTAAGTTGCCAGACCAAGGGTAATGATGTCAGGCTGAGCTTTCCAATTGTGTTCTTCTGAGGGCACGTATTAATATAAATGGCCACATTAGGTTTTAGATAGCAGTTACCTCAAATGGACCCTAGCTAAAAGAAGACCTGCTGGAGAGGGGGAAATATTAAACTCTAGGTGTAAAGAAGACTTCTGCAGATACAACATAATCACAGTATGTGTTAAGAATGAAAGGAACTTCAAGCCTTTAAAGATCTGTTGGGAAATCTTGAGGAAGAAAGGATGTTTGCATTTGATAGTAGTGAGAGAGAGTCTTTAATATCCCCAAAGCATCTGATTAATAACCATGGCATCAGACCTCAGGAATGCAAATTTGATAGCTCCTTAAGATGAAAGCTCCCCCTCCACGTGCCTTTTTTTTTTTTTTTTTTTTCACATTTCAAAACCATTCATGTTCTGGCAGGTAACAGTTTTTTATCCTGAAAGTAGGGGTTGACCAAGGAACAAACTGTGCAAATTCTGTTCTCAAACACCAAAATTAGAGAGAAAATACTATCTGTCTCCTCTCCAGCCTACTCTCCCTGGTTTCAGTAATACCTTCTAGTGGAGAAACAGTTGTGAAGCCAGTGACACAGCATCCAGCAATGCACCATAGTGCAATGGTTTGCGTTTGCGGAGGGACCGCTGCCTCTTCCCAGAGTGGACAGGTGGAAGCCCTGTTTCCAGCTGGATGAGGATGATGTTCACACTGCCTTGTGCTGCTGGGCCCCTGCCTGGGCTTAGAGGAACTCCTCTTCCATGGCAAAGGCTTTCAGGTGGCATTCCTGAGAGTTTTCTCCTTGACCTGCTACAGCAATCAAATTGATGGAGCTTTGACAACAGCTGTGTCTCATTTCAGGACTAAATCCGCTTGAGTGCTCCTTATCACTTCAGCATCATTTACATTTTTCCCAGTCGAGGTGAACTGTTTGTTGTGACAGGGCACAGGCTGTTTTCTTTGCCCTGGGAAGCTGGTACAAAGAGGCTTCCTACCTGGAAGCTCCTGCCAGAAGCTTTGGAGCTTTTGTTTCTGACTTCTTTTTTCCCCCTCTCTTTCTTGTCCTTAATGGCTGTCTGGCTTTTGTAGACTAATTATACAACACTGTTTTTTCCCTCCTCCAGCATTGCTGAGCAAATTTCAAGGCCGCAGAGGAGGGGGAGAAGAGACTGATGCACTGAGCCACCTTTGCCCATCCACTTGTGACTGGGGTATAATAGGTACAGTTGATTTGAGACTGCCAAGAGTTTGCTGCCAAATTGAATTTTTCATAAACTGATTACGGCAAAGTGCTCTTGGCAGAGGAAAGTTAACACCTTTATAACAAGCTCAGCTCATAAGAGGGGTACTGTAATGCTAACCATCTTCTGGATTGCTGGCCAGGATTTTGGATTTTCCGAGAAACTGTTTCCACCCCCATTCTCTCACCCATGAGTAAATCCACTTAAGGCTTTTTTCATAGCCTTGTTATTGGTGCAGACATAGGAGGACCTCTCTGCTGGTGTAAAGCAGCCAACCTCCATTGATTGAAGTGCTCTGAGCTACTTCAGTACTGTGGGGGTGATAGTATGATTCAGACATGGTGGATAAAGTTGATAGTAATCTACCCTTAATAACTTAATCTTAGCATTTTCCTCTAAAGAGAGCTATGGAGCCTGGGAAAGGGGCTGGCTGAGCCACTCAAACAATTTACCTGACAATGTCTGCCTGGTGTTTTCTGCCTGCAAAATACTCATCCAGAAAGCTTTTGGTACTTAAGGTGTTTATTCTTAATTTTGTGTCAGTGGGTTATAAAACAGGGAGGTAAATTTGGTTCCTTAAGTTGCAATGTAGTCCTTGTTGCTTGATGACTGACCTTACAAGCAGAGAGAGGCCACATCCAAGGAAGCAGGACAACCTCCTACCTGCAGGTGAGAGTACCTTTGTTTATTCAGAGACATGTGCTAACTGGGCAGTGTTCCCCAGAATTTATTTAACTTCCATGAGCATTCAGGAAAAGAAAAACAGAAAACAGATTGTAGTTGAATCAAAGCTGCTATTTGCAATTAGCCTGAATCACATTTAGAGCTCAAAAAATATGCACCAAGGCATTGTTTGGGGCAGCCTGCATCCCTTTAGTTTAGCTATTGGAGACTGTGCCCACTCAGTCACTGTGGAGGACGTGGTGCCTTGATGTGAACTCCAGTTGGATAGTCCAGTGGGTGGGAAGGGATCCCATGGTGTGAACACATCTGCTTGGCAAACCTGGCAGAACAGATGCTGAGTGCAAGTGATCTTTTAAAATAATAATAAAAATCTATATTTCAAATCTCCAACTCTCTGATCCCCTTTCTAGCTTAAAATACATAATGCCTTAGCAACAGCAACAGGAAGAGAGCGTGTCCTTATTTATTATTCTCTTTGCTTTGCTTTTGCTTCATATTTAACATGGCAGGACTTCACACATGCCACTGACATAGATGGAACAGAAAGCCCATACTACTCCAAAGGGGAGATGTTTATGGAAGTGCCAGGGAGCAGACAACAAAGGCACATCGTGCTGCTGGGTCCATCACCAGCAAGCACTTGTGTCTGTACAGTATACCAGCCACATGCAGATCATGTGGTTACAATTTAGGATAATGCCATCTGTTTAAGAAATCTGAGTGGTTTTGATCTGCCCTGAAACAAAAATAAAGGAGTGGGCCTTTGATTCCCTTTGGTGGAGAAAACCAGCAAGATGTTTGAGTAGGTCCTTTTTTTGTGCACTAAAAATCTACAAAATTAGAGAGGTGGGGAGACCTGCGTGAGGCCAACTCAGGGATTGTTGTTGTCATTTTACTGCAGGAAAGTTTCTTTTTGCATCCATTTTGAAATTAAAAATAATTTTGATTTAAAAAATGAACCTTTACAATTAAAAGTGAATTTCAGTTAGGCTTTTTAAATTATGCTGCATGTTCACTGAAAATTACCTAAACCAATGCCAAAACCTCTCAAAAAATGCTTCGAGTGCCTAGATCCAGTGTGTGCCAGTTCTTCTCAACAGACATCTACAGCAGTAGGAGTTCTAGTGTTAAAACAGAAAGGGCATATCACAAAAAAACCTGCCATTTCATCCAGATAATTCATAAATATTAAGGAAAATTGTTTTACATGATAAATGATATTGAAAATCACTATGTGGTAGGAGAGAAAAAATGGCATCTGTGAATGTGCTATAGTTCAGTGGCCAAAGAGTTTGGTGATAAAAAAAGCATATACTTTGTGTTTTAATAAGAAAAACAATGTTTTATTCTAGTTTTAACATTTTGGACATTGAAGACCATGGTGGTGAGGAAGAGTTTTAAACAAACTAATTTTTTTCCAGCTTTTCTTTTTTAATCCATTAAGGTGAGGGAAAGACAAGCTGTAGTTCCAAAGTTCAACAGTTTCATTAAAAAAAATAAAAATTCTTTCATTTCTTAAAAAATGTAAAGTGTCCTAAAGAGCTGACCCACAATAACCAAGCCTTTTCTTGCTTCTTTGCAAAACCACTGGTATCTGCAATGTAGCTTTAGAGAGATGTGCCTGTCCCTCTGCCTCTGTTTCTTTTGGTGAGTGCTGAGGAAGATTACAGCACGTTTTGCTTTTTGTCACAACTCCTTGCTAACCCTTGCATGGTTATATATATTCTAAATGCATTTTGATTCACCCTCCAGAAGGAGAGCGGCTTTTAAGACACCAGTGTCAGGATCTGCCCTGCCTGGTACCTACGCACCATGCAGTTCTTGCACCGAAGGAGAGGGTAATGTCAAAGACTAAGATGCTCTTTGTCCACAAACCATCTTGCAGTGAGTCCCTTTGCCAGAGCAAAGGACACCAGCTTTGTGAGAGAGTGTGAGTGCAGGGGATCCTCACTGCTTTCTCCCAGCCTTATTCCTGTCCCCCAGCTATCCCCAGCAGGAATGGGGACACAGTGTTTGTCCAGAGTCACCCAGGCACAGGTCAGGCAAAGCAGGTACCATGATCTTTAGGGTTTTCCCACTCTGCCTCCACAGTGTCTAGAAGAGAAGACAGAGAGTGATTTGTTTCTTCACATTCATTCTAGTCTTTTCACTTCTGTTAAGACAGACACCAGATTTGGGGGGTGGAAAGTACCACATCTATTTCTGAGAAAAAAAGCTGAAGTGTTGTTTTGATTCTGAACTGGGAGCTAAAATGCTCTTGACTTTCTCAAGGCACAGAATTCTAAAAATTCCTTAATGTCCTATTTTACTGGCTTTTCAGCTCTGAAATGTTTTTCTGTATTTTCCTCTGGTATGTCAATAGCATATAGTGCTTGTTTTCATCTTTCATTTGGTGTTTTTTGCAATAGCTGAAATACTTATTTTAATCAATTCTTTTTTTAAACCTTAAGAGCAGCTGCTACTCAGTGTTGGCTAACACATCTTAACATTGCTAATAGATTTCTTTCTCAAATTCTAGCTGAAGGTGTTTTTCGTTTAGCCTAATCTTTCTAATAGGTATCTATTTAGATACCATACATTTGAATAAACTTTTAAAAAAATTAAGCAAACTCTCTATTTTAATTTGCATGGCATTGTTCTGTTAGAGCATATAATCCAGCATCAAACATTTATTTAGACACATGCCTTGCCTAGTTTCATTCAACTTGGAGGCATCAGGCAGAACCCTTGGGCAATTTGTTTCCAGTGGAGAGATATTAATGTTTCTGTGTGATAGTGTTGTTTTCTTCTGTTTCATCTTTCTGTGGCATTAAGACTGTAAAGGCAACAAGTGTTGATAAACAAGGCACTTGCAGAGCCAGGCAGCAAACCCACACCAGTAAAAGCAAAGTGACATGAATTAGAGACAAGAGTCATCTTTTGATCCATTAATATTTGCTTTGTGTGCACATACAGGTTGTTGTACAGTGCAGTCTCATTTACTCACTGGCTATATGACAAATGCAGTGCCCTTGTCATCTCTGACCTGTGCCTGTGGAAAATGAATTTTAAAGCCATGATCTTGTATATATGTTGCCCAGTTTGCTGCCAGAGAATGTTGCATATATGTATGATATCAACATCTGGTAAACAAATTACATTTGCAGTTTGGTCAGCATCATTAGTTAATTAGACCCTGGCTGTTTATGCACCTGGAACAAGCAGTGGGAATTTAAATTCTTCTGATAAAAGGATTTATTTATAATGAGTCTCACCCCATAATGAGTTCCAGCCGGGGGAGACTGACCATTAGGAGATGACTCACCACATTACCATAAAGATCAGAGTCACACATTTAATTTTATGAGACTTACATACACTTGGTTAGAGCACAGATTCTGAAAACAAATCTTTTGCCTCCAGTTTTTCAATCGTGTTAAATTTGATACAGTCCTCCTATGTCTGAGAGTAAATAGGCAGGATACAGCAGACTGTTTATTTTATTTCATTTTTTTATTGCTCTTCCTCTCTACAGTTTCAAGAGGAAAAGAAGCTGAGTTTTTAATATTGTGAGAATGCTCAGTCCTTTTCAGCTGGGAGATGTCAGAGGCAGCTGCAGACCTAAATGAAAGGAGCTCATCTCTGAAAATTTGCTATGCTGTAATAAATGCAGGGTTCTGCTGGTGAGTTGCTGATGGCCCTTTAATGTCTTTAGCAGCACTCCAAGGCACTGTGGTTCCTCTCGCTCCCTTTCCCCCCCTTCCTGCCCACCCAGGCTCAGAATTTCATCCTGTGAAGGCTAGAGTTTGCTCTAACATTCAAGGGCTATGCTGAGTTTGAAGAAAAGGGTCGTGCCTGGTTTTATCATCCAGACAACAGCTTCCCTTCAGCCCAGATTGATGGTTTTTACTGGCATATTAGGTTTAAACATTTGGCTCCCTGAGTCACATTTGTATAATGTGAGTTGTTGTTGGTATGCAGCATGGGGGTTGTTATCTATTTGTTTTATTTAAGTAGCATATGCTATGCAAGAAAAAAATGTGTTTTCCTGGTATTTTCACAATTGGAGTTACAAAGCACATTAGAATGAAACCTAAGGACTACCTTCCAGGCACCAGGTCTCTGCTCTTCTTTCATTAATCTCTGATCATGGGCATCTGTCAGTCTGCAGACTGGCAAGGTGTTCAGAGTTTCCCATAAAATGCTTTTACAGCTGGGGAAATGAGGATTGCATGTGCAGAGGTTGGTAAAAGGATCTCTCAGAGTTTGAAGGAGGTTCTGGGAAACCATTTGGATGTAGTGTAACCTGCAATTTAGAACCCTTGGAAAGGTTTTTCTCCCTGAAGTTTGTGAGATGTTGAGTCTAATCACGCTGTATTTCATCATGGGGTATATGAGGCATAGTATTTGGGACTGGCAGGTGCGATCTTAAAGCATGACTGATGGGCAAACCTGCGTGGAACAGCTCTGGGTAACATGGATGAGCAAGTGTACCAGACACTTTTAATGGTCAAGAGAGTCACTTTGAGGCAAATGGGTATATGCAGACAGATGATTAAACCACAAGATAGGTTGGATTATGTGGAGAGTATCACAGCTGAAAGGGAAGAGTACTGTTTGCTGCCGGGTAGCAGGAGGACTGAACTCAGCATAAAACCTAAAATATCTCTGACAGAAAAGGAAAGAGACGAATTGTTTGGATTCTTCACAGCCTAACAGAATACCGGGATGTTTCTAGGGATTGCTAAAAATATGGTTCAAAGGAGAGCTACATGGGGTTTATGGGACTGTAATGAGTGCGGTGCTTGGAGCCCTGCAGGAGGCACTGAAGCTGGCAGGACTGTGGTCCTGAGCTGTCACCGTGCTCACGAAAGCTCTGTGGTTAAAGGCAATGGTCCCTATTGCAGAAGGATACTGGCTGTCTGGAAAAGCCATGGTTTTGGGAACAGCAAAGGATATGATAGCAAAAGCAACTGAGGATTTGTAGCAGTCTCCATCATTTGACCTGCCTCAAGAGAGCATGAGTGAGAACATGCATGGTAGGAGAGTCCCGTGTTAAAGAATGCCAGCTGCAGTAAAAAAAGAAGCATCAGGTGAGCCAATGGTGATAAAACACATTTTCCTGCAGGAAGTAATCCTCTAGAAATCCCTAAACCCACAAGTCAGTCCATGCCTATGTGTTATACCAAGCAACAGCTGCTGAAGTCAGAAGTAGTCTTTGTAGTCTGGAGGAAAGGACTTTAGTGGTGAGAGGACTGCCCACATTTCCATGATCAGCAGGTGCAAAGCAGTCTCTACCTGATGGAAAAAGTTTCCTGGTAAAAAGCTCATTTTGTTTTATAATCTTAGAGTCCTAACCTAAGCTTACCCAACACTCAGCTGGCAGGTGTAGTGCCATAAAGAAAAGAATCAGCAAGCATCATTATAATGAAACTTCATTTTTTCCATAGCTTGGAATATTGCAGTAAAATACCACCAAAAAGAAAGTTGCTCTGAGTGACATGATAAGTATTAATGCTGGGAAATCATTCTCTGTCTAAAATTTCCCTCACATTTTTTTTCATATGATGCTTTTACATCAGTTTGATTTTTCTTTTTCAGACATAAATAGCCCCTTATATAAGACTTTAGTTGTCCCTTTTGTTCTAAAGTTTCTCATCTGTTCTTCCCTTATTGTAGGAAACCTGTTTGTAGCTAGGATATGCTAGGAAAATAAAATGGTCCTTTTGCTCCTTTTTCCCAGCATGCTACCCAGCTGTCCCAAAATCTCATTGCTCTTTAATACTGAAGACTTCAAGGCGCAGAGGGAGATAAATAGAGAGACCAAAAGTACCTTTTTTGGGGGCAGTTTGCCATTTGGCATGAGCCTCAGTCTGAGTCAGTGTTTAATTGTATTTGCTGATCATAATTCTGGACTGGCTATTTTAAAGTAGATATTATCTATTGGAAAAAAAAAAGAAGAGGATGTAAGGGAGGAAAATTCACACTGTAGGGGGCCTGAATGCTTTTAAAATTTTATTTTTCCTTTTAAAATAAACAACCTGGGAAATTGACAACATATGCATTATGTTAAATGCAAGTAGAGACTTTGGAGTGCCAGTTTACCAAATATGTGCAAAATCCAGATGTAATTCATCCCTGATGTTGAAGATAGGATGAATTTATTCAAAGATCAATACAGAAACCCGTAATTCCCTGGTTTGACAAAGACCAGACATCAGCCAGATTATATTAGATGTGCCAAGCATTGAGGCTGTGGTTACTTTTTGCCTAAAGTGCCCTCAGTGACCTCGTTGTTGTAAAGTACTTTCTATGGCATTGCATGCATGAACAACCAACATTCAGCCTAAAATACCACGATGACAAATTTTTGGGATGGAGGTTGTTTGTTTGTTTCCAGGGTTTTTTTGTACTCCTTTATCCTGTGATCCTGCAATGTGAAATTTCCCTGATCACCATAGTTTGTGAACCAGGTATATGTTTGTAAATTGCAAAGTAAGCCATTGCAAAAAAAGAAATATTTCTGGGGTGTCTTTCTTTGTATAGTTTTTTAAAGGAGTACTGCAGCATTACTGAAGCTGGAGAGAAAGCAGCCTGTGAACCTCAGGGGAGTGCAGAAGAGGCAGGTGTGGAGACTGAGCAGGCACAACTCTCTCAAAGGTTTGGCAGGCGAAGTGTGGCTACCAGCAGCCTGAAGTTTCTTCCTGGAGCGGGGTCCTATGCAGGTGTATCACACTTAATGAGAACAAGGATCCAGCTCTCCACCGCTAAACTGTTTCCAGGTGCAGGCAACAAACTTCATGTTTGGCTCCTCATACTCCACCTTCCCTGGAGCAGCCTGCAGCAGCTGTGGTGATGCTGTCAAAAAATAACATGAGCTAAAAAAACCCACAAACCTGTCCCTTTTCATAGCTCATTTTCTCTTAGAGTTAATGACCATTGTAAAACAAACAAACCCAAGGAAAACATCACAAAAACAGAAACCAAAACAATACAAACAAACAAGCAAACAAAAAAACAAACACCAAAAGAAGTAGAAAATGCCCCTGCAGAAACAACCCTGACCACCACCAGGAATTTGGTGTGGAGTTTGGCGTGGTTATGGACAGGGAGGGAAGTAGAGTATCAAACTCCATGTTGTGTGCTTGTGTTTACCAAGACAGCTTTGCCCTATGAGAGTGATTCCCAGGTTTGTTTTCTTATTTTCAAACTTACACTCTAAAGGAAGTACGAGAAATATGATAGATTGCATATAAAATACCCAGGTGGAGTGTTGCTGGTTTAGGTCTTTCATCCTTAAACTGTGAAGAACGTTGAGAGTTTCATCAAATCTGAAGGGTACGTTTGTGTTCCTCTGGCAGTGGAATAGTAAAATCAGCTGAGGCTGATGCTCCTATGGGAGTACATCGTTCACCATGAACATTTGAAAGTCAGTACTCTACAGTAAATGAGGCTGTCAAAGAAGGCCAGTTTTAACATATCATACTAAATTATGGCATGTGAAAAATACCACAGATTAGTGGCTCTTAGTTCATTGAGCGCTTAATGGCTGGTCTTGAATGGCAGACAAGAAGAGGGAGGCTGGTGGTATTCAGCTAGGTATTAGCCATGTAAATACAAGGGTGATGCCTTGAACCCCATTCTCCTGCTGCGTGTCCTGCACCTTTCAAATGCAAGGGAGCTTCAGGGCGTCTCCAAGGAGGTTGACAGGAAATTATTGCAGCTGAAAGACAAGAGTACTGTTTGCTGCCAGGTAGCAGGAGGACTAAACTCAGCATAAAACCTAAAATATCTCTGACAGAAAAGGAAAGAGACCAATTGTTTGGATTCTTCACAGCCTAACAGAATACCGGGATGTTTCTAGGAATTTCTAAAAATATGGTTCAAAGGAGAGTCATATGGGGTTTATGGGACTGTAATGAGTGCGGTGCTTGGAGCCCTGCAGGAGGCACTGAAGCTGGCAGGACTGTGGTCCTGAGCTATCACCATATTCACTAAAGCTCTGTGGTTAAAGGCAATGGTCCCTATTGCAGAAGGATACTGGTTGTTTGGAAAAGCCAAGGTTTTGGGAACAGCAAAGGATATGATAGCAAAAGCAACTGAGGATTTATAGCAGACTCCTGGTGGCTGCGGCACTTGGTACTACTCACTGCACTCCCTCTTTATGGAGACATTGAGCATTTTCCTTTTCCCCGTTCTCATTGAAGCGATCCAGGCAGAAAATGTGTTTGGTACTTTGTGGGTCAGCGCTACAAGCAGCATCAATACCTCTTCACTCTTGGTGACTACCAGGAATCCACCCTTGCTTGCCCTGCCTGCCTCTGCCCCCTCTCTTCTCTCCATCATCTCTTCTTCAGCCTTGGTCAAATCAGCAGCTTCTCTCTTTTTGCAGCATGGCTGCTCCCAACATGTGTTTCCATTTTTTGTGTCGATCAGATGAATGAAAAGCTTAAAAGAAAGGAATTACTAGTATTTGTAGAGTGAATTATTAGTATTTATAGTGCCTCTGGCAAACTCTGCCTTTTTAAAGAAAGTGCCAGTAATTAGTTATGGTGTTTTAATTAAAGACAGCAATCTGTAATCAACGAAGAGATGCTGTATTTTATATCTGACTTTTATTATTTTTATTAATCAGCAGTACTTCACAAATCTTATATTCTCAGTTGCTTGTAATGATCTTTTGCAAATTTTTCTCCAAGGAGGAATAATTGAAATATTTTTATTATGTTTTAGGACACAGTCAGCATGACAAGGAGACTGTTTATGTCAAATTTGTTCTTGTGTCAGTGTTGTACAAGTTACTTCAGATACTCTTCAGAGAATAACAATTTAAGTTCTTGTGCTTTGAGGTTGAATGTTTTGCTTCTTCTATGGTGTAAGTCAGCTGCTGAACTTAATGCTTCCAGGTTATATAGAAACTTAGTTTACTAT
Organism: Myrmophylax atrothorax; assembly: GCA_026770055.1. Lineage (NCBI taxonomy): Eukaryota > Metazoa > Chordata > Aves > Passeriformes > Thamnophilidae > Myrmophylax > Myrmophylax atrothorax. The sequence goes on along the minus strand of JAOXXN010000468.1, from coordinate 229,994 downwards.
CCAATTCTTTCTCCTCACATGAGTGGTCATTAGTATTAATTGAGTGTTTAGGCACCATTGTGCAATATTTAGATTTTTTAAAAAAACTCATGTACTTGCCTGTAGAAAGAAATAATTTTTAGGTTTTTTATTTGATTTCTAAAATTTAGTTTTATGGTGAACTCGGATATTCCTCATGTCAGCAAACTGTATATTCCAAGTCACCAGGGTGAATGTAAAGTATATTTTGTTCCAGTAAATTGTTGATCTTCATGTGGTTTTATCTTAGTATGGATAGCTGAAATTGGTATTAAAACCTGGTAAAAACTCAGGGGATATCTGAGCAACTTCAAAGAGCCCATGTTTTTCTGTATTTTGCTTTGGAGATGTATGCATTCAACTGTAAGTGTCTAGCTCAGAATGACCATGGACATTATTTTCCTGCAAGATGTGTATGACCATTCATCTGTTTGTGTGTTCTTTAGAGACATCCAGTGGCACAGTCCCGCAGATTATATTCCCTTTAAATAAGTTGCTTCGCTGCACAAGCTGGCAGAAAAATTCCTGAACAGCTTCTCACTATTGGCATTAGCAGTTAACACCTTTCCTGTATGACAGGCCATGTGAAAGAGGTGTATGACCACCTAAGCTGACTGTGAAAAGCAGAATAAAACGGTTCAGAGCTGTCAGTACTACAGGATTTGTGTTCATTCCTTGCCCTTATGTCCTGCACGCTCTGTGCAACCTCTAAGCTGATAGCCCCCAGATTTTAATTTTCAGGCTAAGTCTCTCGACACTTTTGCTGTCCTCACAGCTTTGGTGCCAGAACCGTTCCTGCAAAGTGTAGCCTGATTGAGAGGTTGCAACTGCAGATTTAGTCTGAATATTAATGGCTGTGGAATTGATGTAGGAGGGGAGAGAGAAGAAAATATTTTCTTTCCAAACAGAGATGCCTCTAGCCAGGTGAAATTGTTGTGATCCCACCAGGCTTTTGCTAAAAGGCTCCTGCTGGGGCTGCCAGAAACCCTGACGTGACTTCTGCCTTGGAGTGAGGGGCACATGGACATGCAACGTGTCTTTATGCAAGCTTTGCAGTGGGGGCAAAAAACCTTTAGCTTTTTGCCTCCTGTTGCTCCTTCCTCTTCTGCCTTTCTTCCCTCCCACAACTCTACATCTAGATGTAATTGCTATTTTTTGTTTTGAAATCATTTTGGGAACTTTAAAAAAAATGTTTAGCATATTGCTACTTTTCATCAGCCTTTATTTCCTTATTTATACTTAGAGATATCTTTTGAAAGAGTAGCCAGAATTTAGGATGCCCAAACCAACTATAAGCTGAACCTTCTTAGATATCTCAGTCAGCTTCCCTCCTACTTCCCCTCCTACCCAGTGATTCAGAATAAGAGAGACCTTCCTTGAGGGGAGTGCTTACCTGTGCTTAATTAGAGATGCAACCATAGCCTATAACGCTTTCCCAAACAGGAGTCATCAAGTGAGTCAGAGCCTTGTGAAAATCCCTGGCAGGGGAAACGTTAGTTCTGAGGCTTCCAGATGGTTAACCATGCCCTTGTTTTCAACTCTGCTGAATAGTGCACGAAAAGACTCATAGCTAGAAAAACTAGGGCTTACATTTATTTATTAATTTATTTTGGTTATATTCCCATGCACACAGATTCATGATCTGCTTGAAAGGAAAGTTAGTGAATGTTGGCATTTACTAAAAAGGAAATGCTTTCTTGTGATAATGTGTGCTTGAGCTAATGCAGTTTTCTAGGGTATTGGAGAGAACATCCTGAAGGTCTGTCTTACTGTTGCTGAAAGAAAGAATGGAAAGGTAGAGGGAAGAGAGCAAAAGATAGACTTAAGAAGCTAATAAGAGTGAAAGCTCACTGCCCAGGATATGTCTCTTTCTGTGTTTGAATGAGTTGTCTTTCCAGACAGCTTTGCACGGCACTATTTTTAGAATCTCTTTAATATTTGAGCTTTAGTAATTGTGCTCAGCAGTTAGAACAGGCAGGGAAAATAGCATCTCAAAGCGTGCACCAGGGTAATAATTTAAATCAAACCACATTAGTCTGTGCTCCCTGTTCCCCCTCCCCCAGAGAGGTGAAATGCTGCACAACACTGAGCACAGGGGAAAGTGAAGATTGGTCAAGTTTACAGCATGTAATAAAATCCATCAAGAGAGTTTATGTTTTAGGGGTGGAGCATGGGAAGAGGTGAGCTGGTCAGGTTTTAATGAATTGCTGTGACTGGGTGGTTTATGAGGGGAGCGCCTCAAGTTCCCACCATCAGCAGTGAATTAGGAGAGAGCAGCGCGCCTCTAACTTGCAGTGAGAGAATTGCCACAGAGGGAAAACATTTATCAAACCACGCTGAAACAGGTGCAAATGAGCGGTCCAGTGAAATGCAGGAAGCTCCAGTGGCAATGCCTCTAGTTAATATGTTTGCATCTTGCCTGGCTGCACCACCAAGTCCATGGCAGTCTCTGGCACAGAGCTGGCTGCCTGCTCTGCTCCTGCAAACTGCCTCATGCAGGCAGGTTTGCCCATATTGATTGCAATGTATCATCCCTAATATCTCTTCTTACAAGCAGCAAACCTGGGGCTCTCACAGGAAAATTAATGAGGTGTGGACAGTAAATCCCAGATCAATGAATCACTAACATCTCTCGAAAATACAGGGACAGCAGCTACTATGGCAATTTGTATATTAATATTACACTGATTTATTGTGGGCTGTTTTGTGAACTCTATCCTGCTAATACTGTTATTTAAAACACAAATTTATGATGTTTTTGTTTTTCATTATATTGTGATAATGTTTCTGTTAGTGTTATGTCCAGGCCTGATGGCATGGTTAAGTTTCTCTTTAAGAATTTCAGACATTAACTTTTCAGTTCCATGTTGGTTGCCTTGTCTTAGATTAAAATGTTTCATTACTATACAGACAGAAAACATTTTGAAACAGGAAAAAAAACTGAGACAGAAAAAGAATATGAAGTATTATGATTAGCACTAAGTAGTGACTGGCTTTAAAGATACAAAAATAGAAAAAATTATGTTATTGTCTCACAGTGTAATACTACAACACAGTAATAATTAGAATCCATTTCTGAATAAACCCATGGGAAGTTGTTACAAATTCAGAATTTCAAAACAGAAATTACAAGCTTCAAGCTTCTATTCTCTAGAATTTTCTTTTACTACAAAAAAAATTCTTTCTCTTAAGAAAACTGAAATGAAGACATTGAGAATTTCTTACCAACAAAATAGTGAGTGGTCTGCTCAGGTTGTCTAAAAACCGTGTGTAAGCTTGAAAATACACAATGATCCACTGGGAGTGGGAGTAAGGCCTTTATAGATGATGACTGTAAAGAAGCTGTACTTGTCTCTTAGGAAGTTCGATTTTCCTATCAGCATGTGAAGGATTCCCCTCAGCATTTCTTTATTCAAGCCTTTTACAAATACTGGAGTATATTCTTTAATATTTCAACACAGATTCTTCTTTCGTGTCACCTTCATCTTTCACTTCTGTGATAGTTTGTATAAAATAATAATATTGACAGTATGATAGGAAAGATATCCCTGTGATAAGCTGGTGTCAAAGTTATTGGCCTCCCTTCATGTTTTGACAAGTCATCTGCCAGGGTGAAAAGGCCCTTTTCAAAAGGAATTGTAATAGCCTAAGTCAAAACAATCCACAAAAAATATCAGAAATATCATTTAGGGCATTAGCCTTCTCTCCTGCTCTGACCTAATTTGGAAAGGATTCCCTTTGAAATTCATGAAGAGCATTACAATGAATTTACTTTTATGTGTTGTCTTTGTTAGTTGGGCTTTTCTTTCTTTCTTTCTTTCTTTTTTTTAAATATTGTGCTTTTTTAGCTTTGCTTATAGTAAGACTGATTTTTAAATACATTTACTTGCAACTAAGTTTTAAGCTCCTGGGTTTGGATCAAATTAGATTTGTATCCTAGTTCATTAATTGTATACTGACCTGGTTCCCAGAATACTTAGTATAATCTGGGAACTGTCAAGAAAAACAAAAAGTAAGGGAGTTTATGTCTCAGGATAAGTTGCTCTCTGGTAAACATGCAGATAGCATCCAAATTGTTGTAACTGAAGTGCATATTGCCTGTCTGCAGGCAAACTAATTTTAAAATATAATAATGTCACATCATAATTAATAAAGAAATCATAGCAGGCTTGTGGAAGAGATTATGTCAAAAACTGGAAGTTTGAAGACCAGGCTGAGGTTGTGGTCCTTGGATTGAACTAGTGCAGGCTTGCCTGAGCTATCATAGGGCAGGAGGAGGCAAGAAGAAAGGCCAATGTGTACTTGAAGACAGATTGTATATTTTCCAGTTATCTATAACTGGTGGCTTTGAGACTATGATTTGACTGAGGGAGTCTTTGTTAAGCCTGTGATCCATACTTTTCTGACATGTCATCGTGAGAAGATTAGCCTCAGAAAGCCTGAGTCCTGCACCCTGGTGGTTTCTGCAGATGGGATGTGAGCAAGATGAGGTGTGAAAAATGCTGAGGACATGTCTGCTGCAGCCTAAAGGATCCACATAGAGAAAGCCCGTGAGGGGTGTGAGCTGTACAGGACAGATGTTCAAGAGGTCTAGTCCCAGGGCTGAGCCCCATGATTGTTGACTGCAGACATGGTGGGACAGTACAGGGGAAAGGCAGAAGTGTATGGGACCAGTGCTCTGATCTCCTTCCTGAGACTAGATCAGGGTGAGACTGTAGCACACTCTATCCTTGCGAAACATGGACTAATTTCTAATATTTCTAACAAATTATTTAAAATTACTCTATGCTTTCCAAGAGCATCTGTACTAACTCAAAAATAGAAAGGTTGAGCTTGAAGTGTTCAGTATTACAGCAAGTTCCTTAGTTCCTGAAGAGCAGAATGGCTTTGCTCTGGATTTTGTCTTTTATCCTGTTTGCTTGCCTTGTTCCCAAAATACCCACTCTGTCCTCTCTGGTGCTCCCAGCAGAGAAGAAAGAGAAGTGTGTGGGGATGGTTAAGAGTATTGCATGCACTTCTCAGCTGTTTGCCCATTACCTGAAAGAACTAGCAACAAACAACTTTAACTTGTGTTTTCCTCAAAAACAGCAGTGGCTTGGGCTCTGCCTACCTGCCCTTGTATGTGAAACTTGTAGGACCCTAAAAGTCTGAGAGCTCAGTCCCAGTGGCCTGGAGGAATTTGTCAGTTCTCTAGGGAGAGAAGGGAAGAAAGAGAATGGCATTAGGCAGCATCCAGGCAGTGCAATCACATTATCAAACTGGTGTCACAAATATGCTGGAAGAGAAGTTTTGCCTTCAGTTTTAAAAAGAAAATATTTTAAATTTGTTGATATTGTATATAACAATATTTATAGCACTATCTAAATGCAAACAGAGGGAAATATTGCTGGTCCATGGGCTTTTACATGAATAAAAAAAAGTTAATTTTTTATTTGGAGACTTATCAGCTGATAATAAGATAGTACTGATGGAATAATGGAGGGATAGAGAGATATGAATAGGCAATAAAAAAAATTAAATGTTATTGTTTTCTTTTCTGCCTCATATTTGATTTTATGCTTACTGAATGTTCTATTCATTGTGGAGCTTAAGTGTTGGAGGTTATATCTAAATATAAAATATATACTAAAAAAACCAGAAGCATGAATTCCATGGAACCTGTATGGTGTCCTGGTTGGCTGATACGCAAAGAACATGTGTGAGTAACATCTCTCTGCTGAAAGGTAGAAATATACATATATCGTTATACTTGCAGGTGTTCAGCAAAATGGCAATTTTCAACTTCACAGACTTTCCTAAAGCCCAGCTGCATGAGCCAGTTGGACCGATGAAATTGAAAGTGAGCTCAGATTGGTTTGGAGGGATTAGGGCTACAAAGAGCATCCACAGAATGGTGAACTTGGCCTCTCTGAGTTATCTGAATCCAACCTCAGAAACTCTAGTTGGGAACATCATTTGATGGAATTTTCAATGTGCTGGAGAGAGTCAAGTGGACCTGTGGTCCTAGAGATGGCTTTGTGGCTTAAATGTTGTGAGCTCTCAGCTCAAGCCTGAACTCCTCTGAAGCTATTTAGTATTTGAGGGTATTTAGGTGGATTATATGTCAGCTGGAAAGCTCGTGAGTCCTAAGTGCTCATGTAAGCTTGTAACTCTACTTCTGTTCATCTTAACCTTTCTTTTCTTTGAATTATGAGTGATGGGAATTAGTGTTCAATTTAATAATTTTTGCTTTGAGTGGAGGGAGAAAAGAAGGAATTTAAAATTTAATTTCTCCTAACTTTTTTAAAGATGAAAGAGACAGAACTAATGGTCAAATATCTGGAAAATCCTTCATGTTTCACCTTCTTAGCATCTCCAGTGTTCTCTGTGTAAATTCAAAGACATCTTCCACCACAGATTACTAAAATAATAAGAGTTCCTCTTTTTGCTACTTCTCAGTGCCCCAGCATTATGGAGATTAAAGTGAGAAAATATTTTCAGTAAAAACGGTGGTGGCTGAAATACCTGTATAGGTGACAGAAATAAAAGCTACCTACTGTTGGGAAGGCACCTGTTTCCTTTTACTGGTTGTGACTTTCTCATCTCTTCAGTGTTCAGCCATTAAGGTATAATGAACTTCTTAATGTGCATTTGTTTATGAAGACAGCTGACAAAGGGGTAATTTAATTTGGTCTTCAATGTATTTTTTTCAAAAGTGAAAGCCTACCACTCTTCCTACTGAGATCTTTTCTTTGTGGAGGTAGCAAACACTGCTGTTCTACAGAGAAAAAGAGATTTTACAGATTTTAGGATCCCTTGATGCACTGGTAGGTTTTTAAATTGTGACTGCCAGCAATTGTATCAAAGCAGAACCCTAGTCACAGACTCATTGCACCATCTGTGCATTTGATAAAAGGCATGTTCATTTAAGATATGCTGAAAGGGAGACGGATGAAGAAATTAAAGACTCCTCTATTCATGGACACTAGATTGCAGTACAATGCAATGGTGTCTTTATACATGATTTCTACGCTAAGTCTTGTCATGGGTAGTTTTGTTTGTATAACACATATTAAGAATTAACAATAAAATCTTTTCACATGTAGCTAAATGTCTATCTTCCTGTAGAGGCTGATGTTTTGCTTCTTGTTTGTGGGATTTTCCCCTCTTTAAGCTTGAGAGAAGCTCCTGTTTTCATAATAGCATATTTCTGCCATTGTTTTAAATCAAATTGGTCTTAGCTAACATGCAATCATTATCCTTTATTAAGATACCCATTACAAAATGACCATTACTTTCTGTGTCAATTTAGAGAGACTGAAATTGCTTCTAGTCTGCTTTTTAGTAGTCTCATAGTGAAAAATGAACCCCTAGAAATGGGGAGTAATGGAAAGAAAATGACCATTTCATACTAACCAGGTGGGCACAGCAGAAGGCATCTGAGTATCAATTGTATAGGAAATACAAAGTCTCTCCATTGTTATGTTATCAAAATAACTTGAGACAAGGCAACAGGCAATTGTGAGATGCTAAGTTTACTGAAGGATCCATTGCAAATTATATTTTCATTTATAAACTAATTAACAAATTTACTTATAAACACATGGAAATATCAGTTATGGTTTGAAATATTAGGAGGTTGCTCACTTTTCTCCATACACGGTAATGGAGTTAAATTTGGCTTGAAGAGAAAATGCCAGCTCAAATTTATCAAGAGAACGTACATATAATCCATACATATAAATACATATTTGCAGAGTGTATGTAAATGGATATGCTGTACTTTATATGTATTCATGGCTCTGTTCTAAAATGTTTCTTTGAATTAAGATTGTTTTATCAGACTAGTAAGTAATTTAAAGCTTTGTATTATATTTGGACAAGTTTGTTTTTCTTTCTAATTTATTTTCATTAAATACTTGCGTGTATAAATGCACTTACAGCAAACTGACATAGCTCTCAGGAAGCAAAAATTGCTTTGTGTTGAAGAAATTTTATGGTGCCATTAAGGCTGACCCGAGATAACTGGTTACGAAGGTGTTATGTTATCACTGCAGCATTCAATGTAAAGTGCTATTCCAGCACTGTTATGGCTTCTGAAGTTGAATGGCACTTCCTGATAGGTCTTTGCAGTTATTTTACAGTTGTTATTCATTAATGTGTAATGGTCAGATCTTGTATGCTTTATCATCATTACTTCAAGAAGGAACAAAAATAAGGGATTTAAGAGCACCGTAAATATCCATTGCTGGCATATCACAGTGCTAATATCCTGTGAGCCAAATTTTCAAAAATATTTCACGTTCAGGCAATATTCTGAAATGAATCTAAACCCCAGTTCTGAACTTCAGTCAGAAGCCAAAGCAACAGGGGAAAATCTTGTTCTGGTAAATTTTTTGGGAAGAAAACCAGTTAGTTTGACTGGACCCAGAAAGCCACACTGGTGCAGTGACCAGCAGCATCCCCTTCCAGCCTGGGGAGGAAGGAGGAGCGCACAGTCATGTGGCACAAAGGCTACTGATGCTTTTTCCATCTGCTAAGGTTAGAAGCACCTGCTTACAACCCTGAAGGCTGAAGAGCAAGGCTGGATTCTTAAGTATTAAATATCATATTAAGATGCAATTGCTTTCTAATTCAGGAAATTCAGAATGTCTGTGGGTTATGAGGCTTTGAACCTTACTGGCTTTTTGAAACAAGTATCTGTAGCCAGTGCTTGAGATGGATTTGTATATAAATATATGTAGATGGAGACCATGAAGTGCTGGGGTGGAAGCAAAGCTTGCAGAAAGACTTTTGCAGCCCTGCACTGGATTGTTGTCTGTACACAAAGCCATGTAATATGAAGGATGAGAGTGTTTATGCTTACATCACCTTCATCTGATGACAAACAGAAAAAAGATAGCAGAAATTTAACATCTAATATCTGCACCACCTTCTCTAGTACAACTCCCAGAGCACCAGCATAAAATGGTCACAGGATTTCTTCAGAAACTATATTTCTTGTACCATGAGGAAGACAACTGTGAAAGCTGATGCATAGCCACTGTCATCTACTCAGATACTGCTGTAGGTAGAGCAGGTAGCACAGCCAAACACAACCTTTCAAAAACCAGCATCACCTAAATAAAACCCTCTCTCAGTTATTTATAGATCCACCTAATTCTCTGCCATTCTCTGGTTAGAAACATTCCAAAGTGTATGTTTTGGTCTAAATTTCATTGAAATTTCATTCAATGCCATCGAGCTGCTTCTAAGAACAAACTTAGGCTCAAGTAATGTCTGTTTTTTTCCCTTACTAAATCCAAGCAAACAGAAGAATCATTCTGACAGACTTTCCTGAAAAGCCCTATTTCCCCAAAGAACTGAGTAAGATCTTTGAAAATAGCCGTGGTTTTGGAGATGTGCATTTTTGTTCTTCCCATAAGCATCCACTAAAATTACATGTCTCGTAACTACTGCTCAGACATGTGCGGTAGAGATTTCTTTTAATTCTGGTAGCTAATTTTCCTCATGTTTTCACAACACTTTGTAAACTAAATTCTCTAAATAATTTAGCTGTCCAAAGCTGCAGCTGGACAGCAAGTTTGGGCAGCCACTCTTGGCAGTGCTGGGGATTTGTTAAGGAAATACCAATGAACTTTTGATTTTCTCCCCCTTGAACTCATTTTTTGGGGGTCGTAATATGCTGTACAGAGATTTTGGCTCTCAATGTTAATATCTGAAACTATCTGACATGCACAGATCATATGTGCCATATTTCTCATGAAAGCTTTTACGAGTCATGGTTTTCTCAAGAACGGGATATGTGTGTTCCATCAGCTCTTTAGCATGTGGTGCTGCCTATAACGTATTTAATTCTCTGCACAGATTTGCAGTTGGTCCTAATTTGTTGAAATGGTTCATCAGTCAAGTCACTGACAAGCAAACAGCTGTGTTTATTTCTGTTGGTACTTTGTTTGACCAATTTACTTTGATCCTTCTAACAAAGGAAAAGACATTTTTATTCTGGTTTTTGCTCAGAAAAAAAGTTAGTTTGATATATGCTGACCTCTATCCTAACAAGACCTCAGCCCTCCAGGCATATTACGAGGAAGGTGTGTCTCAGTCACTATCCTGCTAAAGAAAGTGTTAGGGGAGCTGGGCAGATCTCTGGATCACTAGCAGTGGCAGAATGGGGTACAGTCTGGATGATGAGAAATCAGTGTGCAGGCAAAGATGAAAATGAAATCTAGGGAAACTCTACAAGTGCCATTGGTCTGTGTACCTTAAGGGGTTTTAGGATAAGTGCACTACACTTAGGATTTGATGAAGATTAGGATACTAAGGAAGAGCAATGGATCTATGATAAGTATCAGGTTTGGAGTTTGAGATTAGCTATGCAGGGAGAATGATCATGGGACAAGGAATCTAACTCAATGAGAAGGACATAATGGTCACAACCTAGAGCTTTCAACACAGTATGACACTTGAATGCATGCAAGTATACTACTTCCAGATGTTCAAGGACCCTGGATGCAACGTTTGCTTTTTGAAACTTCTGTGAAGTTCTGCCCCCAATCCCAGCAAAGTATGTGTTTAATTCCCTTTTAGTGTTGTTGCACCTTGACATATTAACCTATTAGACCTCCACTAAGAAATTACAGAATTAGTTGTGCCTGTGTCACTTTAATTAGCCTTTCCCTGCTCTGCACATAAATAATTTACTCTTTACAAAATAGACTTAAACTGCATGATGAAATTTTTCCCTCTGGACTCATACTTCTTCCATTGCAAAGAACAGTTCTGATACAGCAACAAAGACAAACTGTGCAGTTAAGGATACTGTTTGTCTACAGATCCCCTGCTTCACCTGTTGCGAATTTGGGGGTTGTACAGAGGAATTGCAAATGGAGGAAGAAAATTATCATAGTGAAATGCTTTCCTGAAGGCTTTTTTCCTTGCTCTTGCTAGGTTGTTCTGATGCAATATTAAAACAAGAGAAAGGCAGAGAACCTTTTACAAGTCCCATTTGAACAGCTCCACAAACTCTTGTCAGGAAGCAGAAAATGTCCCCTTAACGGAGACTGGGTCACTGACCATGTGAAAGTTACAGTACTGTGCCACTCTTTCCTTCTGTATTGAATCCAGTGAGTCTTTTCTACATTACACAGAACAGGAGTCATTAATGCTCATGTGGTCACCTCCTCTGTCCCAGCTGAAGGCATAGTAACTTCCATGAAAGCTTCAGTAACTGGGGAGTGAGAGACAGGAAGGCTGTCAAATTCAACTGCAGCAACACCTCACTGAAACGAGTCTTTCAGCTGGGAGTGAAAGGTTTTAACAAATATTTGAGGGTCTGATCTCTGTGAGCATTTGAGGACTCAGCATCAAATGAAATTTGTGGGAGATGTGCTTTGGACATATACAATGCCATTGAATGCTAGGTACATTTAAACTCTCTAAGTAAGTAGAATGCCTCTTTAGGCTACTTTTTTTTTTTTTATTTTAATCTGAGCCTCTATTCCTGTAATTTAAAATGGAGTTAGTACTGCTGTTTAATCCCACAGATATTTGAAAAGAAAAAGTTGTATTTCCAAAGCCACTTAAATGCTTTAGTGGCGTGTGCCAAAAAAACTATGAGTAAATTGTTATGTTCAGAGCAAGGAATAAAGTGCAGAGCTGAACTATTAGCGCCAATGAGAAATGAAATACTGAACAGCTCCTCACAACGTGAGTACCATCCATCCGTGGTGTTGTATGGTTTAAGGAATCTGCAAAGCAGTAGTGCGTGACCATATGCTTAAAGCCTTTCTGCTAATGTATTCTCATAAAGGGAATAAATTGAAGTTGCACAGGCCAAGAAAGCAGGAGTTAGGAGTAGCCTTGAGAGTGAAGTGATCAATAAAGTGGAGTCGAGTGTGCTATACAGAACACTCTGAAGTTTATCACATGGCTGCCATCATGCAAAATTATCTGTAATTGCAGAAAAGTTTTCCATAAGAACAAGATTGTTTCCTTGTAAGAATGACCATGATTTGTCTTGTTTATTGGGTTTTGCCAACTGTGACTCTTCGTGGAGAGTTTTTAATACGGGCTACTTCTCGGCATCACTCATTTTTCCTAAATGGAATTAACTTTTTCTATTTGGAAAAGAAAAAGAAGTAGCACAAATTTACCCTTTCTTCTAAACATGAAAGCTAGAACCTGTTCCATCTCTGCTGTAGGCTGTTTTGTAATAAACTGTTTTAATTACAAGTAGTCTTGCTGTCCGTGATAAAAGTGCATAATCATGCTGCACGGCAAGATGTGACTGATGCCTCTGTCCCTTTCTTTCCCTGAGTTTTTCTTTCTCTGAACTGCACTTTTGACAAAAACATGCACTTAGTCACTGGGATGATGAGCAGCTGGCACTAATGATTAGAAATAGTTAAGTTACCCAAGGAGCACGTTTGTTCGTATGATTTTGGAGTTCAGTTTGTGGTGTAACACAAAAGAACATGCAGTATGTGGGGGGAAAGAAAAATTCATGACATGAAATAAAAAACATGAAATGGAGCAGATGTGCAAACTGGTGGTTTTCCATTACCTCCTCTGTCCAGCCAGAATTAAGGAGACAGTGTTGGAGGCTGTGTTACTGGCTGGAGAGCAGCAGAAAAGATTAATAAATTTATGAAGTGCTTAAGCTTGGGGCTGGTTTTGGCTGGAGTAGGGTTAATTTTCTTCACAGTGGCTATAACAGGGCTGTGTTTTGGATTTGTGCTGAACACGGGGTTGATAATATAGTGATGTTTTTGTTAGTGGTGAGCAGGACTTACATGGTGCCAGGGTCTTTTCTGCTTTCCGTACCACTACTCTGGCAAGGAAGTGGGAGGTTGTGCTGGTTTAGAGGTAAACCAGCAGGAGAAAGGAACTCCACACACAAGAGATTATGAGTCAGAGTTACA
>JAOXXN010000468.1:196482-216974 GCA_026770055.1 Myrmophylax atrothorax | reverse complement strand
ATGGTCCATTGTTCTCAGGAATGAATAGAGGGGGTAGAATACATGGCTTTGATCACCCATACACAGAGATAACTGGTGCCATCTGCTGAACTATGACAGAGGTGCATGGGAGATTGGGAGGAGACACAGCCGGGACAGGTGATACAAACTGAACAAAGCGATATTTGAGACCATATGATACCATGCTCAGTATATAAAGTGGGGGGAAGAAGGAGGAAAGGGAGAAGGTTTGGAGTGATGGTGTTTGTCTCCCCAGGTAACTGCTGGGTGTGCTGGGTGCTCCTGCTCTCCTGGAGAGGCTGAGCACCTTCGTGCTCATGGAAAGTAGTGAATGAATTCCTTGTTTTGCTCTGCTTGTGTGCACAAGTTTTACTTTATCTATTAAATTTTCTTTATTGCATTAGCTTTACCTTTCCATTTCTCTCTGATCCCACTGGTGGGGGAGTGAGAGAGTGGCTGTGGGGGGCTTGGTGCCTGGTAGGGGTTAAACAATGACAGCTTGTCTCCCAGCCTAAGCTCAAAATCTTGTTTAGCTCCTTCGAACTACGAAGGACCTTCTACTTCTATTAAGCAACAGAAAGCCTATTGGTACTCAGAATGTTGGGTTCTGTTAAACAGATGTGTCAAAATCACTCAAATTGTTAAATAATATAAAGCTTTTGGTTTTTCACGGAAACAGTAATCCAAACACAATGTAAATCAGCAAACAAAGTTATTCTGCATGTTGGTCTGGAGCTTCTGAATCCTCTCTTCCTTTTACACATCTCTAATTTCTTTTGTGGGAATGTGCCAGAACTTAATGAAAAGGTTAGGAGCATTACAATTGTTTGTGATCTAGCAAGACGGGCAAAGCAGAGGTTGACATGTCACAAGTGATAATGGCTTATCCCTTTTAGTGAAAAAGCCTTGAGTAATACTGTTCTTCAGGTCATATTTAAGTTTGTTGTAATTTCCAGTCAGGACCACTTGAGTATTTTTTATCACTGAGTCTTGTAATAACCACAAAAAATAAACAGGCCAACAAGAAACAGCAGTATATGGGTATCACTGGTAAGCCAAAGCTGCCTCTAGGTGGTTCCCCCCCACAATAACTCTCTTTTCTCATGATACAGAAAGCCATCTTTGTTTGTATGAAGAATGTGTGAGAAGCCAAGTCAAAGAAAAGCAGAGCTTGGGTTTTACAATGAGATTTTTTGACAACTGAAAACACCTTGGAGAAAAGAGTTTCTCAAGCAGTATATATTTAAAAATACTTTTTAAAATTAAATGGTTTTATTTTCTGTTAGCACCTCTTCTGAGAAACTATTTCTTCACGTAAGACCTGATAGTGCAGAAGGTTCATGTATCTGACATGCTATCTGATGGTCTGGTATTGCCTATAGTACATTATTCATTAATATGGTTGCATTTTAATTATACTTGTAAAGTTCATTGTAAGTACAGGATCATAACTAGAGTTGGAAATGATTCATAGGTATTATGGAGTCCAACCCCCTTCTACTCAAAGGACTACCTAAAACTAAACCATATGACTAAGAGCATCATACAGGTGGTCCTTGAACTCTGTAGTACACATTTACCTTGGGACTAAGGGAAAATGCATGCAAAAGATTTAAAGTGATGAGTTTACAAGATACACTGAACCTTCTTAATTTTTTTCTAGGGAATTTTTATATCTTAATGATATTAAGATTATAATCTTTACTAAAGATAGTAAAGACATTAAGATCAGTAAAAACAAGCAAAAAACCCCCCACAGTTACTTTTCCATTTGAGTTAAATCTCTGAGAAATTTAGACAAGTCCTGGTTTTAGTTAACCTGAATTGTTTAACATCATAACAGGACCCACCATTTCTCATCAGGAGATTGTATACTTTCACAGCCAAGCCTAATTTAACAGTGGGAATCATGTAATGCAAAGGATGTAATAGTATTTGGATTTTCTGTTAAAGATCTTTTAAAAATGGCTTTTAACAATGAGTCCTTACCACAGCCTCAGGATAGTCTAGGATATCTCATTTCTCTTGATTTCACAGCTGTAGAGGTTGCTATCAACAGCTGCCCACAAAATTTGGCTTATTCCCACTCCTTTTGAATCGACCAACTCTTCTCAGTGAGCCCCAGACTAGGTTTCTGTATGGCACAATTTAGGGACTCCAGTGGAAAATCTAGCCTATATGGAACACAGCTTTCACTTCCCTAGTAGTGTGAGACAGAGTAGGCAATTATGATCTGTCCCTGAGTTTTCTGCAGGCCTTCCTTGGAACTTGCAGATTGTATTTAGGCAGTCAGTGGTGTTCTGCAGTGCATGGAGCCAGTTCAGAGCCACAATTTATGAGAAAACGCTTTTCACCCTTTATTTAGTCACAATTTAGATAATCTGTAACTTTTTTGGACACTCTCTGACACTTGGCATTGAAATTCGTGGGTAGCAAGCTTTTTTCTCCCCTCTTCTGCTGGAGCAGCATTCAGGGAGGCTGTTCTGCTACAGAGCATCTTTAAGGCTTCCTGTCCAACGGTATCAATACTCCTTTCCCTTGAGGCTCACTCTTCTTGGCAAAACTGGTTAGCTACATAAAGTAACCTTTAGATCACCACTCAAGACAAGCTGTTTGTTGTTTCTGTCTTTTTCATTGGGGTTTTGAAACCAGAATATATAATTCATGTAACAATTTCTCTCTGTCATTATGCTACAATACGGCATGTAGTAGTAATCAGTGAATTTAAAAACAAACAAACAAACCAAAAAACCCCAACAAAACCCACACTGGAAATTAAGAGGCCATGGTGGGAAGTGAAAATATGTGGATATTCTTAGTGGGTTAGTTAGAAAGGAAATGCTGCACTTGTATGCTACTACTGCCATTCAGTGTTCTCTCTGCTTTATTTTTCCTGTGTATGATGCTTTGAGGGACACCTCCATCAATTAGGAGTTTAATTGGAACTGCAAGGATCACAAAATGGAGTTGCAAGTTTAAGTTAGTCACAAATGTAAAGACATGTGCCTAAAAGTGAAAACAAGTAACTAAAAAAAAAAACCAACCTATCACAGTTTAAGATGCTTTTCAGTTGCTCAGGGAGGCGAAGCAGTTTTACGGTATTAATTAACATTTTAGGGCATGCTATATCTAAATAGCAGGAGACTATGTGTATGTGTGTGTAGGAGGTGTCATTTTACCACAGAAAGATAGAAATAAATAAAAAGTGGTCATTTTCTGAAAAGTGATATTTTACTTATGTGGTACAATAAAAAGGTGAAAAACATGCTTTTATTATCAAATGAGGAATTTGGGTATTTTGGCAAATGGCATTAGATAAGCCTAGCACTAAAACTGTTGAGGAAAAATATGAGGTGTACATACATCTTGCTCTCTCCTTCTGTTGTTAAGTGCCTCTCTGGGTGTCTGGCAATCAAGCTGTCCCTCCTCCACTTTATATGCATGGAAGATGCCAAGAAAAGTTGCCTGGCCCTTTCCCCCCCCCCCCTCACTCCACAGACACAAGTGCCATGGGGCTTCTTCAGCACAGGGAGTTTGGGATTCTCAGGGAAGCCTCATCCCTCAGGCACATCTTTATAGCTTTGTTCATTACTGGAGTCTTTAGTGCCTTGCTCCATCATATCCCAACTGCATAGCCATGGATGACAACCCCAGCTGTGATTCTCTCCAGTGCCTCCCCCAGTATGTGGCATCTACATAACAGTGGGGTTCATGCAACTGCTCCCCTCTTCCTGGTGTCTTGCTTCGTATGTCTCTCCTAGAGGCCACATTATTTTCTGGAAAGGTTGTGGATAGACAAGACATGCAAAAATACCACATAATCTTTAAAATACTTGATTACTATTCAGTGTCCAGTTACCATCTTGCCACATTTATTTCTGTGTATATTTTTGTGTGTGTGTGTGTGTGTGCCCTTTTGAGTCCTAAACTTGCATTTCAGCATGCCAAGATAGTGATTTCCAAAATAAATAAAAAAAAATATTCTGTAGGTTTTCCTAATGGAGGGGGTTGTTATTTTAGCATCTGCCCATTGTAATGATCCCACTTAGGCAAATAAAAGGAATTTGGCATGAGCTGAAAAAAAGCTGTGCCTAGGGAAACATCAGTAACAGTGAGCAATTGAAAGCTGTGGGTTGTAAAGACCAGGAAGGAAATTTGTCTTGCTGGAAAAAGATAAAAAAAGATACTAGCTTTCCAAGGAGACATAGGTAAATAATAAAACTAAATGGTGGACTAAATAAGTACTATATAAAATGTCTGAAGAGAAATCCTAATATCAGCAGCAATTACACATTTAAATATATTATTTGTAAGATAATGGAGATGGTTAGGACAGGTTTCTGATTTTATATTCTGTTTTAAATTAAGGCTTTCTTTGATATAATTTTTAAACCAGGCAGTAACAGAGACTGAAGAACGCAACAGCAGTTTTCTGTAGAAGTCTATTCTTTGTGAATCTCTGTGACCAACTGTGCATTGGTGTCTACAGTTTTGTTGTTAAAGAAATCATCAATCAGTCATTATGATACAATGCTGGTTGTACTTCAGCCTTATATACCCACTACTGCAGGCCAAAATATTGATAGATTTATTTTCTAAGGTCATGTGTTACAGAAGTTAACTGACAGTTCAATAACTCAGCAGCCTCCTTGAATATAGCTTCTTTATATTATCTTGCTTTCATGAAGCAAAATGGAAGGGGGAAAAACCCAGCTGAGCTGCAGTTTCAGAGAGCTTTTCTGCATTTTTTCAGGAAATATCCCGGTAAAGTGTGTTATAAAGTTAAATTTAATATCTCATCAGCTTATCGGTTCTTGACTCTGCCATTGTTTGGCAAATTTGTGTATGGTATAAAGTAAATTTTTCAGCTTCTCACAATTCTAAAAAAAAAATGTACTTAGTAGTTTGAATTTAACTGAAAATGTATGCATACAGCCATCTATTCTAGCTGCACTGGACAGTGTGTACATCTCTTCATTTGACACATTATAAAAAAATCTAAGTTTCAAGTCAGATTGCATGTTTTTAGTTCAGAAATCTGAACACAAATTTAATTCTGGAAAGTACAAGAATTGTATTTGACCAAAGATTGTTTAAAGCCAAAGCAGTTAATTTAAAAGATAAGAAAAACTTTTGTCTTTAACATTTCTGATGTGTTGGACTTTTTTAAGACTGAGGAAAGCAAAAGCTCTTGTAAAGGTTTTGCAAATAGTTTTTTTTTCTTTAAAAGATAAATAATAAAAGAGGAGCCTATAAAAAAGCAGGCCCAGAAATACTTCCCATCAGCGTGACTCATGCTCCTAAATCTCATTCTATGTCTGACACATCAACGTTTGCTACCCTACATAAGCCTGTAGCTTACTTTCCATTGAAAGTAGAAATAAGACTTTTAAAGCAGGAGATAGAAGACCAGACTTTTGCTCTATGTATGACAAGACCTCCAGCTGACAGTGTTAGCAGGGATTTACTCAGTTTTGGAGGACTGCTGCCTGCCTGGTAGCACCATGAAGTACGGTGTGTTTCATGTCTCAGAGATGACACTGCACAGCCATGTGTTGGAAGCACCAGCCCTGAACAGTCATCCTGGTTCTGTGCTCACTGTGCTCAGGATCCACTGCACCAGGGCTTCTCTCTGGATGGGAGAGAGAACATTTTTCCTGTATTAGGCACTGTGCTGTTGGTGTCAGAGGTTTGGGTAATGCTGGAATTAGATGATTAAGAAAGGAAAGGAGGGGGAACCTTTAACTCGAGCTTGTGCCTGTGTTTGCAGGTGTGTATTTACATGTGTATGCACATATAAGCCTTTCAATGTGCTCCTATAAAAAAGGTGGAAAATCAGAAAGTAAACCAAGATGAATTCCTTTATCTACAACACAATGAGGTGGTTTGAAATACTCTCATTCTGGAGCTCTGAACATCCCTTTAGGAGGCTGCAACCTTCAGACATATCTGTAAGCACTCCACTGAGTTGCTACTTGTATTACTAGCTGCCTTTGGTCAAGAATATGTTTCAGTAAGTCATAAAATGGATAAAATAAATGAGTATAGCTTCATGCCAAGTTTTTTCCTAAACTGTATCGTGTGTTCCTCCAGCCTTAAATGAAGGTTACCTAATACATGCATCAGGATTATACACACAAGATTTTAAAGTGTCATTTAGCAATAATTAGTTTTCATGAACCAATTGAAAGCTAGCAGAGTTTTCTCAATAACCCACCCTGGAGACAATCAACTGCTTCACTAGAGATTAATCTTTGCTGAGTTCATATTCCTTTCATCTTTTGCTTTACAGAATGAAACAAAATATTGAACAATATAGAGAACTCTAATGTGAAAACGTACGAAGTGAAGAACCCTTAGCATACAACTGGATTATAGGAAAGGGTGTTAGTTTTATGTTAAGAATGTCACTGATTTCTAATTATCCAAAACAAACTGTTTTAAGAAAAGGCCATTTTGACTATTTCACTTAAAATTGTGTTTTGTAGGAAGGTTAAACTGAAATCTTACTGCACTATCAGTTTTCCCATATTCAATATTATTGTATATACATGGATATATAGACAAAGAAAACATTTGTTCTAAATATTTGGGTTGAAATTATGATATATGCCCCATAACAAAATAGTAGGAGGTCTGTGAAAGGAATTAAATTATTATTCTTGAAAAAGGAAATTGCATCTTGATCATCTGTTAGTCTTTATCACAGAAGTGAAAGGAAAAGGAAGTCAGAGGGCTTTGCTGGATTCAGGCAATGATCCTCCACAGCTGAGCTACTGGTCACTGGGAGACTGTGAATATCCCAGGGGAGCATTCCAGCCTTTTTGTGTGGTTTGTGCACAATTTCTCTCCTTTTTTTCCCCCTTGAAACAGCTGAGAGCCTTGTTTTGAAGTGGAGTGTTGAAATCTTTGCATTATTTCAAAAAGTGTTTCTTGTTTACTAGCCAGCCCTTCCAGGATTTTTGCATTAAGAGTACTAAGATAGTAAAAGGGACATCACATCAACATGCAGGTTTATTATGATTATGCAAGCAATGTGGACTTGTGGCTAAAAATATTAATTAAGAATGTGATGAATTAGAAGTCATTAGGAAGATGTTTGTGAACAGTAAAGACAAGTGTTGACATTGTTACATGACTCATAAATACATTTTCACCTGGAGTAACCTGTATAGAACAGGTCATCTCCCTTCGGAGAGGATTCTCTGGGTTTAGGGGGTATTTCAGAAAAGAATGGCAACCATGAATAAAGGCAGAGGAAAGCTCTTGTATAAAGTGAAAAGTGATTACCTTAGAAATAAGAAGACAGAGGTGACAAGAAAGTACGAAAAAGCACTGAATACTGGGAAACAGGTAGATAAGGAGCCTCTATTGCAACACTTGTAGAATTTATAAATGGGGATGTTTAACATTAGAAAATAAATACTTTTTGCCATGAAAGCAAAGTTCTGTAGGGTATTAGCAAAATCCATACACTTGCATCTTGGCCATTTGTATGGATAAGGAAAAATATCTCAAGTTTAGTGCTAGGAAAGAGCTTAGAAAGAGTTATTTCATTATTTCCTTTAGTTTATTTCAGGATCAGAGGTAGGATTGTGGTAGGATCAGATCCACTGACTTCCACGCATGCATGCACATCTCAGAAATGTCCCCTTCTCTACAGGAAACATAAAATAAAAAAATTCTGAAAATAAAAAAATTCCATTACCCCACCCCTCCCCAAAAGTAGCCCAGTAAACCTCAGGAGGCACCTTATTTTTGCAGACCTTTATTGAGAGAGAGAAGAAATTTTTCAGGGAACCCCTAGCTGGATTTTGTCTTGGAGGGAAGCAGTTAACTCACTCCAGGATACAGCTATCCTTTCTTCCAGCCCAGCAGAGAAGGGTCTCCTGGTTTTAGTGGTAGAAATGGAGCATGATTCCTTCTATTTCACAGGACTTTTGGACAGGAGAATTGAAAAAAAAAAAAGGAGATAAAAGTTCATGGTTGGCCCTGTGCAAAGATGGGGGGAAAACTTTCTTATGGTAACTGGTATCAAACTAGAACAACAGTTTCAGGAAGGCCTGAGATGCATGAGGAAAAGAGTCTGTATGCCTTCTGAATGAAGTTGTATAGTGTTATGTCCCATTAATATTGTGACTTTCTTAGAACATTAGAAAGGGGAATGTGCTTACTTTCTCTGCATAATTACATGGAAAATGCTAGGATTTTCCACAAGCTGCAACAACAATTTTTTTTTAATCTTTGATATATTTATTGCATGGACTGTTTATATGGTATGCACATTGGTTTTTGTTCTCAAATTGGTTTGTTTTCTCAGCAAAGCTTGGATTGACAACAGTGACCTGTCATTCATCTGAAAGCCCTTTCTAATTTCATGACAGATTTTGTTTGCCTTTAATTGAATTATATTTTAAAACATACTTTCACTTGGACTTCTGTAATTGTTCCAGCTGCCATTTCTTGTGTCACCAGCTCATTGAGGCTATTTTTTATTGGAAATTAATTCTATCAACACCTATCATATAGTTAAAAAGCAAACCAAAAGAGAATCTAATTTACCTGATTGAAAAAACCTATAAGAACACCTACTGCGGAGAACCAAATAATAGTTTAGTAGTACTTCAGAAACACAAGTAAATGAATTTCTCTGTTCCTGGACTCCTGGGTACATCACTGGGAGAACTGGAACTCAAAGCTTCTGATTCCATCAAAAATTGGGTTTAGTTTGCAAAACAGATAGTTTTTCTATTGCAAAAATGATAGCACCTTCTATTCTAGCTGTTCAGTGCTGATCTGAAAAAAAAAAAAAAATACTGGTTGTTGTGGGTCCAAACACACATTTTTATCTCACAGTCCACCTCCATGGACATAAAGTTTTACTGTTGGAGTCAAGCAATTGTTTTGGCCTGTGATCCATTGCTTTTCTTTCTTTTATTTCGCCTCCTGGCAGAGGGCAGCTGTAACATCTGTTAGAGTTAAGATACACTGCAATGACTTCTCTGATACGAGAGCCCTGTAGCATATTGGCTATGCAAAAGCAAGGAGATAGGCTTTTCTGTCTACATGATCTATAACACTATGCTGCTAATTCAAGAAGAGTGAACTATTCTTGTAGCTTACCAAATGACTCAGAAGAAAGAAGCAATTGTATGAGAGATTCAAAACTGAACATTCAGATTATCTGTCCATTAAAAAACCTGAAAGAAATCAAGCTAATTTCAGTTCAGCTGGAGGGAGTAGGCTTTTTTAACAGCATCTCATGTTAATTTAAAGCATGTTCCTGAGTATAGAACCGTTGCTATCATGAGCCACAGATGCTTTAAAAACCAAACAACCCCTTCCCCCCTCTTCTGATGATAAATACGAATTTTAGTGCAAGAGATTTAAGCCACTGTTTGATGTTGACTGCATTGCACCTAGAGTTTTAAATCCCATTATAAAATGCTTATTTTATTAAATGGGGAGTTTAATAGTATGCTTGTACAGTTGACATTCAAAACAAGATCAGCAGTGTTTTCACAGAGTAGGAAAAATGATAAAAATGATGATGACTGAGTATGTACTAATTATCAGCTCTTTCAGGATCATGGGCTTGAGATAAAAGTTTTAATATAATATTTCTCAAACCTTATTGATCGTACCTACTTAAAATTCACAGGTTCCTGTCATAATGCTTCAGGAACATTGCAAGTGTCACTACAAACTCAACACCTGGAAAGTTTTGCATTTGATTAAAAAAACCTCAAAAAGCAACTGCAGTATTTACTCTTAAAAACTGAGGCAACCAAATAGCCTCAATATTTCATCAGTTTTCTGTGACAGTTTATTCAGTGCACTGCTTGAGGTTAAGATAGTACATAACAGGAAACAAGCAATTTCAAAACTTAGCCACTTTTGCATAACTCTCCTGTAAAGGTGGGTGGTAAAAATTATGCTCAGGTGAAATCAGTGGCATAATTTGCACTGGTTGAGTGGACAGGTGGAGATTTTCCTGCTGTGTTGGATTACTCAGGTGCTACACTAGAGCTCCTCACTGTTTCTGTGCTGAAATCTAGGTGATAGAGAAAGCAAATCTTGTGGGGCTGTGAGGAAGGGACAGATCTGTGACAGTTATTAGAGCCTATCTCAGTGTGTGTATCTCATATTTGTCATACCTACACACAGAGAAAATTCTGCTCCTGAAGGGAAAGCAAATTCAGTTCCACTGCATTTTTTTTTTCTACTTGGCTTTCCAACTCTAATGAATGAAAATTCATCTGGAGAAACACTAATTGGGTTTGACACCACAAACACGCAAGTAATGGGAGCAGGTTTCTCAGCCAGGCAATCTGATGATCTAACAAGCAGACTCAATGAGAATAGCTAGTTTAAGGTCTTGTGACATTATTCATTAGTTTTCTAACTCTAATCTTTACAGTGCACTTCACAATTTGATGTTGCATCTCCTTCTCTAGCTATAGGCTCTGTTCTTTTATGCCCGAGATAATGCTTCTTGCTAATTCATTGACAATCGTCAGCAAAAAAGTATCGCTCCCTGGCACTTCCCCCTTCTCCCAGTATCTCTGAGGATGTTTGTTTCACATCGATGGCAGTGACAAGGTGACCAGATGAGTTGATCAAGAAGGTGTCAGTAAGTATTTATAAATGGGTATCTGGGAAATTTGTCAATGCTGAAATTAGTTTTATGCAAGAGAACTGGTCGAATATTATTGTATTTTCAGGAATGGTCAAACTGCAGGACTGTAACAGTTGATTACCCAGAGGAAGTACAAAATGCTGTGATGAGTGAGCTCTTTGTTCATGCCAGTTAAGGAATTTGAAAAAGGCAAAAGAATGAGGAAGTTTGTAGTTCTGTGCTGTATACATAAGCATGGCAAGAAAAGAATAATAGAACTAATGCGTGTGTGTGCAAATAACACTGGACATGTTTAGACATCATTACGATTGCAGCAAAGCATCCTCTGTATCTTGTCAGACTTTAAAATCATCTACAATTCTCCTTGTGATTATTCTTACTGCTTTTTGTGATAATTCTTATCAGTGTGGAAAATCCTTCTTATTGAAATTAAGTATGCTGCTTTCACGTCAATCTAAAATAAAACTAATTTGCTATCATAGAATAACTGCATTGAACTGAAAGGGTAAATATTAGCTTCAGTTGCAGGGATGCAGGAGCTGCAGAGATAAAATGTGCCATGCCACTCCTTAGCTCATCAAAAAATTGTAATTTGGAGGAACAAGTATTTTGTATGCATACATAAAAATCAACAAGCGCAGTGCAACTAACTATTTGTCTTGGCAGTTTCACACATTTCTTCTTTTATAATGAATCAGTACATGAATGTAAATATCAATTGCCATATTTCAAAAAGTAGAAAGTTTCAACCACTATTTTTTGTCACTTACTGTACAAATAAACACTTCGAGTATCACAGGAAAAGCTGTTCATAAGTGGAGCATTTCTCAGTTTAGAAATACTTTGTCCCTTACTGTTTTATTTAGAGTATACCTATAAATAGAAATCAGCTGCCTAAAATGAGTTTACTGTGCTAAATCATACTGTTTTATTTTGCTACACATCTAATCCTGGCAAGGCTAAAAAATAGTTAATAGGCAGTCTGTAAGATCTTACAAGATGACATTTGGAAATCCTGCAGTCAAATTAGTCATTAGCCATGGCAATATTCTGCCATAAGGCAATGAGTCAGACGATTGATTAGAGAACCTCATCACGATATCCCCTCCAGCATGAATATGGAGAGAGGGAAAGGAAAGTGAGAAAGGAGAGTGCTTGGGACACAGGACAGGAACATGGAGGAATAGAAGGGCAAAGAAAGTCTGAAATTGTTCAATTTTTAGAGGTAAAAGGTAATGAAGAAGAGGAAAACAGCATAAATCATGAATCTTGAGGACTCACAAGGTGTGATACTTTCATAGTCTGTGAGTGAAGTCCTGTATCACTGGAAAAACTACTTTTTCTCCTACTCTTGGCATGGCACCTTGCTCTAGATATGAGACAGCTGTTGGCTACCTTCCTTACAGGTGTTCAATAAAAGTCATGGAGAAGCCTGGCACTGAAATACTGTCTGCTTTTACTTCTGCCCATTTTCTCAAAGGCATGTGTAGATATTTATGGCTTTACCAGCTATCATCAAGTTTGCTGAGGAGCATCAGCAAAACAAACAAGAGTGCACAGAAGCTTACAAAAGGCCTACGGGGACACTGGACAAATGCTCACCCTTAAAAAAATTGCTGGGCACTGCATTTAAAAGGAAAGAGCTCTGCTATTTAGAGGTTTGTGATGCTTTTACGGGTGGCTGTGCTATGACTCCCCTGCCGCTGTTTTGGAAATTAGCACAACACTTTTGGCTGGGGTGCTCAGGTGTGCAAGCTGGGTACCTGCCCCTACCTTGCAGTCTACCAGCCTCTGGTAGGAGGAAGGCAGTACACAGAAAATACAGTTTACTGTAAAAGTATTGTCCAAACCATAAGAATGACAGACACAGCTAAGTACAGCTAAGAATTTACTACTGCACCTATTTTATTTGTTTTTCCAAATTCACATCCCTATTGTGTGCTGTTCTCCACAGCAGAGTATGATGACTTAAGGTCCTTATTTGCAATATTTCCAAATGTCTGTGTCTGTCTTGATTTGTTTTGAATCAAATTCATCTAGATACTCAAGTGATGTGCAGTTTTATTAAAAAATGGCGAGCCTTGTAATTTTTCTCCTGCAGATTCAATACCATTTGTCCAATATACTTGAATGATAAACAGTCAGAGGTGCTTGTGCCTTTAATGCAGGGGAGTTGATAATAACATGTTTTCCATGAAGGCACTGTCTTTTATTGTGTTCACTGGCTTTCTTGGTTTGCAAG
Source organism: Myrmophylax atrothorax (assembly GCA_026770055.1). Taxonomy (NCBI): domain Eukaryota; kingdom Metazoa; phylum Chordata; class Aves; order Passeriformes; family Thamnophilidae; genus Myrmophylax; species Myrmophylax atrothorax. The sequence goes on along the minus strand of JAOXXN010000468.1, from coordinate 204,093 downwards.
GCTCATCTCTTTTCTGAAGCATTTCAGAAAAGAGGTTCCCAGTTCTGTTTATGTTTATGGAAAAGGTATTACAGTTATAATAGCAGGAAAAGCTGTTGTGTTGGGGCTTTTTTTTGCTTATTTTCTAAGTGTTCTGATTTGTATGAAAATACTCTGCCTGTGATAAACATTTACTATAACTAGTTTATAAATCAAAATGAATAATTTATTGTTTGTGCTTTTAAAAACTCTGTTAATCAATATGAAACATTTCAGAAGAATACATACAGATGATATTATTGGCAAACAAGATTGCTGCCAAGATCAATGTAAAATTCCCATCATCTTCAATGAAACTATTTTCACTAGGAGGTTACATTTTTGCAGACTGCCATGACAGAAATTCATAATGATGGATAGCACTTTCCACAGAATTACAATAGTCATAAGAAAGATCAGGAGGTGTGAAGGATAAACAAAGGCACCAGGAGATGGGTTAAATTTCTCAAAATTATCAATTCACTGAAAGGTAGAATCGGATCAGACCCCTAATATTTGAGGTCTAGACCTGGCTTCTGCTTAATGATGTTGCTTCTCCTGCAGCTCTCTTGGATGATGTGTGGGTCATCTTTCACGGGCTGTGAAGATCTCATATAGCATGTAACAACAAAATCAATTGTAAGAACAAGCCTCAGCAGACTATCCTCCACCACCACTAATTACTTTTCCTAGTGGCATCTCTCCTTTCTCTATGCCCTGTCCCCAGGCTTCTGAAGTGTTTCCCTTCTCTGTCACTTACCTCTGCGAGCCATGAAGCTCTCCTGACTTAGGCAGAAAAGGCAAGATGGGAAGGCGGCTTCATGCCTCACACACTCATATAAGTGGTGGATCACAGGGCCATGTAATAGAGTTACAGATTTGAAAGGAACTTCTGTTTGCTATGCCTGTTGCACTTTCAAATTGTTTAATAAATCTTTTCTTCTTCATAAGAAATCTTGAGGACCTATTTCTAACTTGTCTTTGGGGAAATACGGTGATATAAACACATTTAACTATCTTAGCTAGAATTTCATGACAAAAATATTACAATAAACCAAAATATTGTTGAAAGCTACACAGCACAGAGATAATGCCATATGCCATTAAAATATATTTATCTTAATTGTCATATTAATCGGTTGATCCTGTGGGCTGTAAACTTATCGTTAGTTTGGTCTGCAATAAGAATGGACCACAAAATTGCAACTGCAAATCCTTGTGCCACTTAATAGGTAAAATTCGGTGTCCCGTTAGTCACAGATGTGACTAATTTTACCTATTCTGACATTGTTATGAACGTTATCCAGCTGTTTTATATTCTTTGTCTGAAGATTAGCTCAACTTTTTTATTATGTTTGTCTCTTACTCTGTGATGTCTCATTTCTTCTGTGTAAGTGCTATTACTAACTGTTAGTACATGAAGAAGTACAAAGACTACACTGTTTTCTGTAGAGTACAATTATTCCTGGATAACATTGGAAAACTATGAAGGTGTCTAACATAGGGACTGTTTTACATGGAAACAGTCATCAAGGTTAGCAGCTACTGTGGTTCATTATTCACTACATTTTAAGGGAGATTATCTGCAGTATAAACCATCAGCAAATAGAACAGAAGTTAGAGTCATGGTCCAGTTTTTCAAGAGCATATAGGACGTCTCTTGTGCCATTCAAAGGACTTTGAGCGCATTCTGAAATTTCTTTATGGTCAGATAAAGGTTGACTGAGGACCATAATCTGGCCCCTTGTGAAAGACTGACACTCTCTGCCCAAAATGTCAGGAGGCTTTGCATATAAAGTTACATATCCTATAGGTATCTTAGTCCAGTGCTCTTGACCTCAAAGTCAGCAACAGAAGATGAACTGCAATGGTCACAGAAAGCAGATAAATCTTGAGAAAAACAGATTTCAGGAAGACTCTATCTGTTTACAGAGAGCAGCTGTACAATATCTGAGGACAAATGGTGAGTCCCTAAATTACATGTTGATTAAAGCTGGAATAGCCCAGAAGTTGCCTTTTTTTCTGGATTGCTAAGCAAAGAAACTTTATTAGAATCAGAAAAGTAATGTTATTTTGAGACCTACTCTCTTTCTGCATCTGTGTCTCTTTCTTCCTTGTCTGCTACTTGTTAAGTTTCTGCCAAGAGCCTGTCTGCCCTCTAAAGCTCAGCTTCTAGCTATGAATTTAAAGAAATAATAGGAGTGGTTCATACTTTTTGCTTCATAATATACTCCTAGTAACTTTTTGTAACATACATCACGTGCATGACAACATGAAAGAGAATGGAAGGACTGATTTTCAATAACCCGAGTTTGGTTTTTGTTTTAAACTACAGAACATTCAGTGGTGTTAGGGACTTTCATAATTCAAATAAATGAAATTGCTGATGGGCAGCCTTGGAATGAAACCTTAAATGGAGACAATAGGATGATCATATAGCTTACTTTGTGGATCTTGGAGCAGGCACCAAGAAATTTCAAGTTGTTTGCTGTGCAGGCCATACAGACCAAGTATAGTCACCATCCCTCAGAGTTTTGACAAGGATCAAGCTACATTGTATCATTGTGTTGCACTGAACTTTCGGGAATTATTTAATGTATATGCCTCTGGGGTTTTCCGTGACACTGGAAACTGATTAGACATTTAAGGCATATGGTATTTAAAAAGAAAACAAATCAAATTTGAAAGAGAACAGACTTTTCTCACAACAAAGCAAATTTTCTGTTTCAGCAGCAGAGAAGCAGTAGGAGTTAATATAAAGGCAATGCATAGGTAAATGGCTCTGGCAAATGAGTCTTCATCTTTCTAGTTGTCCCATGCTTGATATAAATGAATATGTCATTTGTAGCTGGATATCCATCAATTCGGTCATGACAGGGTAGACTACTGTCCCATTTGGGCCTTTATTCCTTGTACGTATTTGCATTGATACAACTCCTGCTTTACTAACTGGGAAGAGGCATAAAAAAGAAACTTCTTTGGAATAGCAGGAAATAAATTTTTTTATATGCACAGGCTCCCCATAATCTTAAGGTCAAGTTTACCAGCCAGCAAATAAGCTAAGAGTAGCCATACTTTTTAATTAACCCATTATTTCTCCCTGTGACTCTCAGTAAATTTACCTTTGCCTGCAGGAATCCAATTTATGTTGGCAGTATAGGCATTGAGACACGTAAAGCTTGTGCAGACTGCAGCCTGTGTCAGTGCTTAGTGAGCTCTGAATTTCATTGATAGGCTGCTCAGTGCCCCCACAATGTCTTTCAAAGTCTTCTAGGCTCTGGTTTATTGTATTACCTTTGTCAGTCTGAAGTGCAGTAATTTATATTTGTCACAACTGCCCTTCATCTGGTGTGGTGCTGGTGCAACCTTGGGCTTTTTTATCTTGTCTTCTTTTATCAGTGAAGGAGTCCAGCATTTTGAATAATTAAAACCACATGAAGAGTTGATCTTGGTGATACAGCATACCACACTAAGTGTCTTATGTAAAACCCACGTATTTTTACGTCTACCATCTCATTTGCTTGGACTAGATTAAAAAAATTCTTGTAATAAAAAATTAAAGATGATAAGAATAGCCATTATTATCCTGTTTACTGTATGCAGCTAATATAGAGATATTTAGCTTTCTCCTGAGGAATGGTTTGATTTGTGTTTGTTTTCAATTAAATTTGCATATGCCACTTTAAAGAGAAAGATACTTTACTTATCTCTCTATTTGCTTTCACTGAGGAGGGAATAAAAGTTCCATACTTCTCCCCCTTTGCTGTATCACTGCAGGAGAGCCTTCTATTGTGCATCATAAAGAGATTGGGAAGCTGGGTAATTAATCATGGGCTTTTATGTAATAGAAAGTTTAAAATTCATTAGCTTTATATCAGAGCGAGTGTTATGAGGGAGAACATGTGAATGAGAGGGAGAGCCTTATAATTACGGAAGTGTGTAAATAATAATGAAAGTCATTAGTCCCATTCAGTTTCTAAGAATGTCATAATGTAATTGGAGCATTAAAGTGAAATTTGCAATGACAAACATTAACGATACAAAAGAGAGAAAATGTGGTTATCTTTGGTTTGACAGATAATGTCAGCTTTCTTGCAAGGCCCAGATGGTGCACAGGAAAATGTTATGAACAGTTTTATTTTAATATTTTTATGATGTGATATTTGGGAATACAATATCACAAACACACAAGGAGGTTTACATTTGTGAACCAATAGTGCCTTTCAGAGTCCAGAGTCCAGTGCTGAGTGACTGAAGCAATATATAGGGAAAGTCTTGTCATTGATGCAAGATGGTTGTTTCAAGAAAGGTGAGTTGCAGTGTAGCACAGTATTATGTGGCAGTGAAGTTTTCTGTCTGTCTCTCTCTGCATATGCACTTTAAATCTTTCTTTCCTTTAAAAAAAGAAAAAAAATTAAAAAAAAAAAGAGAGGGGGAGGGAGAAAAGGAAGAAAATGATTTAACAATTATGCAGGAAATTATATGATGCTAAAATTGTACCATGTTCTGCTCTTTCAATGAAGGGACTTTCTACAGTTATTGCACATTGCAAAGGCTATAATTTTAGGGTGTGAAAAAATGTAGATTCCAAACAAAGGAAAATTTAAATATGTCTAGTGGATAAGGCAAGGCGAAACAAAAAGAAGGCAGCTGGAGAAGATTTGAGGGAACAGTATTATTTTAAGGGCAGTGACATAGAAATAACTACACTTAAGACTCCAAGACCTCTGAAAGGTCCAAGACCTCAAAATGCTGGAAGCTTAAGTATCTGTCTTTGTATTCTGTCCATGAAGTACAGCATTGTAGGACTTCCTGTTGCCCCCATCACTTTGTGTTGGATGAACTAATTTTTACATAAGCAGTCATTCATTCTTTACTGTGTCTTTTCTGCATCTCAGTAGCCAACACAAAAGTTGATTCCGAAATATTAAAGATGTGACACTGCAAATTCTTAAATTAATGTTAAACTCATATTTGGTTGAGAGTATTAAGAAAAAGAACACTGGTCCCAAATGAGTGCAGGTAGAGAGGCGAGGGTGATTACCTCAGCAGGATTTTAATCCAGAGCTCCTTGAAAAACCTCTAAGACTCCCAGTTGTATGACAAAGGCCGTATTTTATAATCATTGACAGAAGTTGAAGGGAGTTTCAAATGACTTAGCAGGAATTATTCTCTGCTTCCTGTAGTGCTGCTGCTACTGTTGGGATCTTTGAGTAGGATGGTTCAAAGTAGAATCATACTGACTATGTTAAATTGTGGTTACATCTGTGCCCTTTCTGGTCTTTTATACTTGAGGGTGAACAAAACTAATGTGATGATGCATAAGCTGGAGAGAGGCTGCCTCCAGTGACGTGTAAAGGGCGGTTTTGGGAAGTGTGATGTGGCACATGTTGAAATTGTTTGTTTGGTTTGATTTGTTTAGTTTTGCTTAGGGGTTTCTTTCACATTGCTCCTTTTCTTTGGCACATCCCCACATTGTTGTGCGCATAAAGCACAACATCATCCTAAAGGCGGCAACTACTTAATTTCACGTGAGGGAACTGATCTGCCAGCAAAATAGGTTACTGTCTTAGCTCTCTCTGTTGTGGAGGATGTCCTCACCTCCTCCTGAACAAGGTTTATGGCCAGTGTTTGTTGTTTGCTGCTTCTCTAAGTGGATGATACAATAAAGGTGGCCAGTGTGAGCTCCAGAGCATATTGCAGTGAGGTAGGGTGGGCAGCAGGAAAGCAACACACCCAAAAAACAACAGACACTGTGGCCAGGACCCTTTTTAGAGATTTTTAATGTGAGAAGTTAAAGAGTATTCCTAAAAATTTTAAAGGAAAACTGAAAAATGGTGTCTGGTTGAAGAGTGTCAATATAGTAGAATAGTATCAAGTTACTTGTGAAAAATACCTGCAGGGTAGGTCTAGGCCTTATGTAAATGGGAACCTTGACTTAAACTTTTACATTCAAAACATGCATTTCAGAGAAGACCAGACCTTCTAGAAGCAAAAGTTAAAAGGGCAACACCTTTAGCAGAATTTCAAATGGAAAAGTTGGTAGTTAGGGAGTAGTCAGCGTTACAGGGGCTGATTGGCACAGCAAATATTCCTTTTTTCACCTCCAAATCATTTACCAACTTCATTCTCTAGGTTTTCATATGGTATCCAACCTACAGCTGGGGTATTGAGCTTCTCTAAAATATACTTGCTTTTGAGTGTTAAACTAGGTCTGCAACTGCATAAGCATATTTTGCTGCTATTCTTAATATTGATCTGTCTGGATTTGTACAAGGTAAGTGAGGATTCCTCTCAAGATCACTTTCTTTTTCTTTCCCCCATTCTGTCATTTCCTCGATCCACTTGCTCATCCGTGAAGTTCCCTAGTCCTGTGGCTTCCCTTCTCTCAGGACACCTTAAGGGCAGATATAGGTCTACAGATGTTTTAGGAGTGAGAAAGGCACCATGTACCTTTATAGAAATCTTGTATTACCCACATCTTATTGTGGTAGCTGGAGATTGTCACAAAATCTTGTCTTCTGACCAGGTGTGTTGGGAGGAAAGTCATGCTTTTATGCTTTGCTTTAGACAAAGAGCTGCAATAAAGGCTTTTTTTCATAAGAGCTTGATGGGAAACTGTTTTGTGCTAGTAAAGTTTGTGATTCTTATGGCTCCTATGCCAAGGACTGTAACTACTCTGCTGCAGATGCTGTGTTTGTCATATGTCTCCTTAGAGCCACTCATACTTGTGAGCCAAGCAGTTCCTGGGCTCTTAGGCGACCCTGAGCCATTGGATTATTAAAGCTCATAAATCCTATTGAAAGACTTCAGAATTTCCTCAGCCCAATTTCTTCCCTTCAGTACTCTAATATGTGCAGGTAGTGCACATTCCCCATAATGAATCACACATCTCAAGATAACCAAGTCACTGCATTCCCTGCCTGGGGTTCTCCCTCCTCCTCTTTGTCTCACCATTTTCTCTCTGGCCCACTCTAACTGTACAGCTCACAAACGTTCTTGCTGACTTTCTTCTTGCTGCTCTTTCTCTCAGTCAGAAGGATACGAGGCTGAGCCCTCTGTGTGGCCTCTGGATTGCTTTGGAACATTCTTTTTGGAGCTGCCAGCCACCCTTTAGTTCATGAAACAGTCCACTGCTCCTCCAACACTGTGACAAGAAAGTCTCCCAGTCCTCCTGCCTGTAAACAAAAACAAAAGGAAAGCCTATAATAGGGGAAAGCATTCGCATCAAATTCTAGCTGTCAAAGGCAGAGTTAAAAATTCCTACCCCTCTTCTTCTGAAAGTCACAGCTGAGCAGGAGCTAGAGTTTCTGTCTTAGGGGGGATCAGCCATCTTCTTTTTGTGGGGTGAGGAACTCCACACTGGAATATCCTTTTCAAGATACACAGATATGGCACATCAAACACTTTGGGATTTCTAAAAGCAACTAAGAGGGGATTTGAAATGTCAAACACAAAGAAATGATGCTTTGCTTTCAGTGGAAGAAAAAAGCTTCCTCAGCCCCTCTAGCAACAGATTATATTTTGAAGGGTTGTTCATTGATCTTCCTCCAAAGAGAGAGTCTGAGATTTAGGTACCTGATCTTAATCCTA
>JAOXXN010000468.1:144824-165560 GCA_026770055.1 Myrmophylax atrothorax | reverse complement strand
CATCTGTCTATAACAAGCCCCTGGATGTTTTAAACACATTTTAAAACAGAGTATGTTTACTAGCAATTGGAGGGAGGGACAGACAGGGTTTGTTTGTTTGTTTGTTTTCTAATTAATACTTATAAACCAAATTTCATAATTAGGTTATTTTGAGATATTGTAGCACTTACAATATTGTTTGTGGAATAGTTACTTTATTCTTCTGTGTGAAACTTCAGTTTTCTTTCCCTCTTCTCAGTATTTCAAATTGTACAGCAGATACAGGTTTGTAATCAGTACTTGATCAAAAGATTTGTTTTGCTGTGGAGCATGTTATTAATTAAGTAAAACATACAATAACCCACTTCTGTTGTCTTTTGTGGAAAGTTCTCAGGCACTTAATTTTTCATATCAGAAGAAAAGCATAAATTCTTGCCATGGCACTTTGACATGTTACAATAAGACATGCAAAGGACAAGGTCTTTTTTATTAGGAAGGGTGATTTGAAAGAAGGATGGCACTTCCTCAGGACTGGGCTTACAGAGACAGCAGTGGTTATTGACTTGCCCTTTCTCACAGTTGTGTCATGTTTCATCAGCCTCTGAAAATCTTAAAGGTATCAAATCCTGAGGCTGAAATAGCATAGTATTACATATGAAGAAGTAATTAACCAAACAGACTTTGTGTCTTACACAATATGATGGTTTCAGTTCTTGAAGGCAAAGGTCAGCCTAGACACAAAAATATGATTAAATAGGTAAAACATTCTTAATTCACAGGTGGACTTCTAAAAATGTTTAGAGGAAGGAAAAAAAGAGTCACTGGATTATGTCATTGAGTGCCACTAAGATATACATAAGCAGCCAATATGAAATATTAGTTAAAGCATTTAGGACAACTGAAGTTCCAAAGTACATGTTAAATTCTGAAATCAAAGAGGCATGTTCTTGAATTTTTATGAAAGCCTTTTATTTAAAAAAAAAAACTTTTAAATGAAGGTCCCATTTAAAAATCTCGTTTAAGGGCCAGATTGGACACAAGCCTGGAAATATATCTTTAAAGAATCTGTAGCATAGGGCTGTCTCTAATATATATCAATTTATCATAGTGTATCATATCATATCAGTAAAGTCCTACCACCTCCATTTTTCTTCTTCAAAATTCATACAATATATTCTCCTCTGCTATTTTGGTGTTGTGCTTGATAATCATATTTTTGTTTACTCTCTGATACTGAGCACAGAAATACAAAAAAATATGATGATGTGGCCATTCTGCAGTGGAAATCAAATGTATTGCAGGCTGTGGAGCTTCGGTCCCACACCTCTCTCCTGTAATTTGAATCTCAGTATTTTTAGATCATTGATGTAGTTAGTGGTTTCTAGTGCCAAGTAAGACAGATTGTTTCACAGCAGGTAAACACAATTTTTTCATGTTTTAGAAGTTTTCTTAAAATCATATTTGAACTTGTGGAGACTTCAATGTGTATAACAAGATTTAAAGTGCTGAAAACCTCATCGTTTTTCTGATTGTTTTTTGAATGTCCTTTTGGATTAACTATATCTATATTTCTAGTTTAAATTTAATAGCACATTTCCTTGGGGACATTGGCTTGAATATTTGATTTCTTCTGTGTATTCAGTGCTCTTTTATTAGCTGGTGTACCATGAGGCTTTCTGGCTGGGTGTATGCAGAGTGGCCAATTACATTTTTAACAAAACTGCTTAGCTCTCTCTCATAAATATGTCATAATTTCTTCCCTGAAAAACACAATCAGACATTGAAACACTTTTTCTGCCTTTCCTTTTGTTCACAGTGTCACAGGGAGCCTGGAATTGCCCACTGGAAAAGGCAAACATTATGTAGAAACCACAGGGTTTCTGGCAGGATCTTTTCAAGGCAAAGCTGCAAATCTGTGAACTGGCATTGCCTGTTCTGTAAACTTGAGCTTCTGTCTTTTTTCTTTTGACTGTTGTATCTGTGTCTGAAGAGGATTCATTAGGGTGACAGTATAAATACCTGATTGGTATTTTATAGTGGAATGTTTTTGTTTGTTTTTTCAGGAATTGATTACAATGTGTAACATATTGTACTGATGCTGCTAAGGAGGAAATGGGTTGTTTATCAATACATACTTAGGATGGGTTTTTAACATAGAAGGAGAATATATTTTTACAGATGGCAAGAGAATTGAGAAAAGGTCAGCCTTGAAGTGTTTGTTATTTTTGCAAGTGAGCATAAGTTGAGGGTATTTGGCACTTCAGTGCTTGGAACACTGTGCAGAAATGTGTAATGGTTTCACTGGCTTTTATAACATGCATTTAATCATTAGGCATTTTGACTTCTAACTTATAATTGATGATTTTCCTAATTTTCTTTTGAAACCATGGCAATACAGAGTATGGAATAAAATCCACAGCATCCTTAAGGCTTCTTTTTGTAATATGTGGTATTGATTACTTACCTGCATTGCCTGAGAGCAGACAAAATTTCAATCAACAAAATGAGATGAATGTATTTTCATAAAGTACAAATATGCATTTATTCAAATGTAAAGATACATAGATTAAATACTTAAAATATACAAATTTATATAGGTATTTATATCTATTATATGTGTTTATAGTTTCTCTATAGTATTATTACAAAAATATAATGAAAGGTATTGCCTTCATTTTCTTCAGGAGGTCTTCAAGTGAGAAAAAGAGGGTGTGGATCTGGCATGAAAATATAGTCATTCTTAGGAGAGACAGAGTTTAAAATGGGGCATCTCCAGACTTGATTGAAAACTGTGAAAATCTTGTCTATACTTCTTGTAAGGTTTTACACAGAAGAGCAGTGTTATAGCAAAATAAGTGTACTTGATGACACTTGGTCTATGTAAGCTGTTCTCACTGCATGTTGCTCTCCTAATTCTACAATCAAAGAAATTTTAGGAATGTTCCATTGTTGATAAAAATAAATTAATAAAATGATACATTAAAAAGCATAAAATCATCTTTTATTGGGAACTCTTAAAGGGTCTATCTGGCCTTTATTGGCTTTGATAGGGAAGACTTGGTTGGAATGTAAGCTTAGAAAACATACTCTGCAATAAAACAGGTTTGATAGGAATTATCTTTGAATATGGAGAGTATAATTGCACTGTTTCTGAGCAGCAGAGTGTGTGGGGAGAATGTCTCATACTGTATGATGGGGATTGTTTGGTTTTATTTTTTAACCTTTACAGCTTTTGGGGGGTTTTTTATTGCAATGAAGAATTTTACTTTTGCTGCAGGCTAGTTTTGTTTCAGAAAATCGTATTAGGAAAAACAGGAGGAGCTCCCATGTTTAACTCCAAGAATCAAATGAGAGGTTTTTTTGGGAAATAATGTGGCTTTTTTCTTTCAGTTCTTATATGAAAGCGTTTTGCTGTTTTGCAGTCAGTGTTTGCCTGCTAAGGCAATTCCAGTTGTTAAGCTCAGGTCTGTTTCATCAGTGTAATGCTGCTTTGCTCTTAGCAATTATTTTCTTTCAGGATTTGCCAATTAAGCTAGTGCTAGTGAAAATGCACCTAATTTGTCAAGAAATGGCAGGATGAAATATAGAGGCTATTATAGAAATTGGGAAAGAAAAAAAATCTGGACAAGCATATGTGAAACTCAGTGATGGTTCCTGCTGCTTTTTCATTCTGGTTATGCCTCTGTCCACTGGTGGTGTTGGAAGAAGTGTAAAGCAATTGGTCATAATTTATGGGTCATCCATTTCCTGAGTGTTATGTATTTTAAAATACTGTGCTAGTAGTGCACTAATTTTTTTTCTTTCTTTTGTTTAGGGATATTGGAGTTTTTACTCTCCTTGAACTCAGCTGGTTTGTGTTTGGTTATTAGTGAGTGATGAAGGATGGCTTAGCTGGACACTCATTTGTTACCTACTGATTAGACTGAGCTCTTCAATGGCATATATGCTCCAAAGGCAGATGTGTGGTGCTTGGGTTTTCTAGTCAAGACCTTAAGCTTTGGGAGGAACTGAGTGAAGAAATAAGTCAACCTTGTAGTTCCTGTGATGTGTAAAGCAAAATGGTCTTAATCTGTAGTTAAGTGAGGGAGTAGAAATGCCAAAGAGAAGGCATCAAAGGAAGAAAGAGTGGGGATAACTTGAATTAGAGAAACAAAAAATGTTTCAAGAACTTCTGCAGTAAACGCAATTACATGTGCATAGTCCGTTCAAGTTAAATATAATGTAAGCTATATTTTCTCCCAGATTTCATTATGCATAGCAGTGAGTCATGACATAACACATCTTTAGTTATCTCACTTAGCCTGTGCTGGGTATCTGTAGCCCCACCAGTTCAGTCTGTGATGGCTCCCAGACCCTGCAGTAGCTCTGATTGCCCTCAGTACTGCTGAGACCTCTCTGTGAGGAACCCAGGCTCATCTATACTGTGCTGTTGATCAGTGTTTCCTATTGGAATGATAGTATTCCTTATGGGATGTCCTTGTGTTATTCACTGTCTTTTAACTGGCTTTAGTGTTTGTGGAAATGGAGCTCCTCTAGTGCTTTCACTGCTGCCCGTTGGTGGGTGAAGGAACATCTGTGTGTAGAGTGCAATCCTGGTGAGATGTGAGGAAATGCTGAAGCAGACTGCCAGTGGATAAAAAATAGATTAGATAGAGATAATAATGGTAATAGTGTAGACCTGTTTAACTGGCAATTAAAAGGAATGGGCTTCTTTAAACCTGACAACAAATAATGAGGTGATGTACAGTTATTTCCCACAGGAAGACAAAACTGTTGAGAAATCAGCAAAGCTAATTAATCTAAAGAACAACTATTGGCACAATAAGAAAAATGGACAAAGTATTTGATGTGCACAGTGAGATAATGAAGACGAGGTGTCCTGGCAAGGCAGTGAGATTATTGAGCATCCTTACTGTAAGATTACTAAAGCATTCTCCCTAGACCCCCTCTAATCATAAAATAAAGCTGTTGGTCTCTAAAGAGGACTTTGTGATATAATTATCTTTGATAGCTGAGAAATAGATCTGATTATCTGGGAAGATGGGCTTCAGTCCCTCTTTAGGGAAAATGACTTTTTTTTTTATTTCAAGGAGACTTGTGTGCATGGAAAGTGTGGCTGGGAACCTCTCTGTCCCTGCATTTGAGTCACAAGTGCTGTGCTAGCCACCACCTAACAGTGAGACCAATTAATTTAATGACTTTGATTTGAAGGAAATTTGTCAGGTTTGGTCTGGGAATGAGATATAATTTGGTGTGAGTGTTTGAAATGCATGAGCCAGTGTTGAAGGCTGGGCTAAAGCAAGCAGATCATTCCAGTGGTGCTGTTTTGTACATCTGATTAGCTTGTTAAAAGTTTGGGTGTTACTCGGTTCCTACTATACTTGGGTGATTGACATTTATTAGCCAGATCACTCACAGCCTCATATCTTTTCATGCTGATCCTGGAAGACTTCAAATGATCATTGTGACAGATAAAAGACCTTTCTTTTTTTTTTCCAAGCCTTTTCTTAAGTATTAAAACAAAGCAGACTCTCCCTGTAGGCCATCTATGTTTTCCTGGGTAAAGCTTCTAGGTTTGCAGAAATATAACAAGCTGAAGGGAACATCATTTTTACTTGGCTGAAGATGATGACATTGACTTGAGGTCATCTGATAGGGGATTAAAATGGAAAAAGTTGGGTGGTATTCTGTTAGGAACAAGAGGATCCATTTGAAAAAATGTATCAGGTGTAAACCAGAAAAGTTGATTTGCTGCTGGGTTTTTTTCTTTGGTTGTTAAGCTGTTCTCATTCTTGGTATAATTTGTACATACTGGGTTTCATGTGCAGGCTGGGAGGAGAACCAGTGCTATTCCAAGATAGCTGGGATGCTGCCCTATATCACCTAGTTGCCTCTTTTAAAAGACAACTGGTTATTGCACAGGATCTTGAATTTCATCCTATATATTTCAGTCTGGCCTGTTTTCATCCAATTTGACCACCATTGTGACTGGTGTGTTATTGCTGGTCTGCTTAAGGTGGGTCAGTGGCCATTGTGCTGTTGCTTCTATGTAGATGCTCATGTTTCTGTAACTCTTGCAAAAAAATAGTGTCTGCTGACAGTTTCTCCTAAAGTGCCATCAGTAAATGAGTTTAAATAACCTTTTCTGCGCGAAGGTCTGTGGCAATTAGGAGCAGAAAATGTAGGCAATTAGTCTATCTGGTTTTGTAGTGATGAGGAAGAGGGGACAAAGTGAAGACAAGAGGAGGTGGGAAACAAAACAAGACATCAAACATTTCCATTAAAAATATTTTTTCCATTTTGGACTTGTGCGATTCCATGTATTTCACAGCCTTAATTTTTATTCAGTTTACAAGGGGCTTTTTTCATATTAAAGAATTTTGATACGAGAGCTGATATGGATTATTATCTGGCTATGTTAAGACACTGCAGCAAATTTGGCTTCCAAGTGCATTTGTGTATTTCTTTGGGAAATGTGGGAAAAGAGTAAGAAGGAACACACAGTACCACCTGTCTCATGATTTAAAGATTTTCTTTGAAGCCACCATATAGAGAGTTGAAACTTCTGTTTTCAGTGTGAAACCTGAGATCCTCTTAGATTTGCTTGATGGTAGAAACTAGAATATTTAAGAAAATGTCGAATAACAGGAAATTTATGCTTTAAGCCATGAGAATTTCACAGCATTGAGGGTTGTGTCTCCTGATAAGCTTAAGATGATATCATAGTCTGTTTCCAGTGGTTTCCAGGAGTCTGATGAGTGAGCTAGCAATAATGAGTCAAATCTATCTTGTATGAATGACGTATATATTACATAGTGGAAATCATAACTGACAACTCTGCTTCCAGCTCATGGGGTTGTACCTGCAAACCATTCATGAGAGTGGTTTCACTGTGGGATGAGAAGGATCCTGGCATGCAGATATGGCCAGCATCAGCCAATTTTCAGTAACAGGATCCATTCATGTTGAAATGAGTTTTACCTCTATGGTTAGCAGATCTATTTGAAGAAATATCCTTAATTTCACTCTGTCAGGGTTCAGTCTTGCCTGCTGCTGCTGCTGTTGCTGTTGCCTGCTCTCAGTTAAGATAATGCTGTTTGGCCTTAAAGTCTGCTCATCTCCTCTCTGACGGAGGCCATGTTGATACTGGGAGCATAATGCTCTTGAAATACCTGCTTCAGTGTGTGATACCTATGAGACCATCAAAACACTTAACATATAATACAGAAAGGGCTTGCTCACCTGTAGTGGGCTCTAGGGGTTTTGTCAGATGTCTCCCTTTCATTTCAGGTGATGGTCAGCTCTCAGTTGCTCATTGCATAGAGCTGTCTAATGTCTTTGTGTGTTTTTCTGTTCTTTGCTTTTTTGACAGCTCTTCTTCTGAGTATGGTTTTTAAACTCTTGCATTAAATTGTGTATTCCTTCCCACAGGCTTTTCTTGGCATCTGCGTGGTATGTGTTGTATGAATGTATGTGACCATACACGCCTTCTTCCATCCCTTTCTCTTTGAGCTCTGACTGAAATTGCTCAAGCTCAGTAGTACTTTCAGCTTCTAAACTGAAAATCCTGTTAAAAAGAAATCAATTTAAGAAAAAACCCAACATTTCCATCCCACAGTGCATGCTGAGCAGCTTGTAAATTCTGTACAAACAGATTATATTCCCCTTAAAGTGGACTTACAAATGACTTGGTGGGCCCCTGTGTTTACTGTTGCATTGCTGTGTGCAATACTCAAGTTGCTTTAAGGAATTAGGGGCTGAAATTTTGCCACAAGCTCCTGTAGACCTCTTCTAAGATCCCAACACCCCTATGAAATTTTGCTCACTTGCAAACCAAGAAGGTGGCTTTTGCCTAGCAACAAGCTTTGTGGTTTCTACCTGGGGATCAAAAACAGAAGTGCATTTGTTCAGCCTTTTGCGTCACTTCAGTACTGAAGGTTTTGACAGTCAAATCATCACTGACATTTCTGTTGATGTGCAAGGAAAAGAATAATGCAGTATGTTTTTCCATAGCAGTGCTGTCACTGCAGCACTGACAGTAGTAAAAAGTGCGTTCATCACTGAATAACCAGATATCCTGAAAACATAAAAGAAGCAGAGACATATTTTCAGTAAAAATATCTCACTTTTAATGGCTATTTTCCGACTGATTCCTTTTTACTATTTATACTCTCTCTGAAATATTTTTTGGAAACCTGAGTCCCTTTGAAAACCCACCCAAACAACCATAAGTGTATTTTACGTATTGTAGTATGTAAATGATTAGTCATCACTTGTAAATTGCCTAATGGAGGAGGAGGAAATCTATATTGAGGGAAGGTGGAGAGCTCAATTTGACTGCTATATGTCTCGCTTCTTGCCTACTTTTTATTTCCCAGAAGATAATAATGAGGCATTTCTTTTAAAAAATTCATCCTAAGAGACATTGTCATTGCAGGTTTGAGAACAGCAGCTGCACATTGTAAGATTATTTCCCACTTGCTTATGCTTTCTTGGGGAAATTTATGGATAGCTTTTGTTGTTTTAATTTAAGATTCTATGGTCTTCCTGTACATTGGCAGTGAAAAATGGTGTTGGCTTCAGAGATCTTAAAGTGTAAAAGTATGAGGAACCCATTTTATGAAGAAATATCTGTTTGGTAAAGCATGATAAGATGATGCTGAGCATGTGAGACACGAGACTTAGTGTTGGCAGATCACTTGCTGTGTATGACACCTTTGATTTTGTTGGTTGTTCAGTTTTTTTGTTCTGCTTCTTTTGTTTGTCTTATGAATAGTTAATTCACAACACATAGTCACACTGAAGAATCCTGAAATAAGGTTTTTTGTGTCGTGATTCTAGTACAGATGTCTGTGTCTCTGTTGTTTTGGAGAGTTTTGATTGGAATGGTCTATTCCCTGGCTGGTATTTTCCAGGTGAAACTCTAATGCACTATACTTCCTTGGGATTTTTGGACTGTGATTGGCTTTGATTTTTTTTTCCCCATCCCACCCCTCTCTCTTTTGGAAGCGTGAGGGAAATAGTTAATAGAAGATGGTTATGAGGAAAGAATTTTCAGTCAATGGTTTATTCAGTCTTTGCTGCCCTTGAAGTGCTTTTGCATGTGCTTGAGTGCTTAGTCATAGTTTTCCATGTTGTGCCTCAATTCCCATTGTGATCCTACATTTGTAATGAGCTAAAATTGATGAAAAAGTCCTGCAAGATATATCAAAAAGCTAGTGGCAAGACTTACTTTGTATTATTCTGTAGAAATCTAGTGGTTTGAGGAAAAGAAATATTGTTCTGTATACAAATATGCAGGTGGCAGTGGTAGTTTAGAGAACTGCCTGCACATCTCCCCTGTGTGCCAGAGCTCCCCGTGAGAGCAGGGCTTGACTTTTGTGAAAGGCTGAATTCCATTTCTGGTGCATCAAATTCAGCTCTTTTCACATGGTGAACTCCAGTGCACTGACACATGCTGTACAGCAACTGCAACCGTGCACAGTGGAAAACATACCACAGAAGCAAAGAGTCTTAATAACGTGAGATGATTTTCAGGTTTTTTGATTTTATTGTTGTCTGGTTTTCTCCCCATCCCTCTCTCCCCAGCTGAATGATTCGAGCTTCCTAGTTGCTGTTCTTGTATGCCTGCACTGATTGCTTCAAGTGTGACTCACATGCAAGCCTGGAGAAGAGGTGCCTGTTGTATCGAACAGTTCAGCACATGGCCATGGCTTGTAAATCACTCTGACTCGTCCTAAAATGCTCATTTTCTGTTAAATCAGCTATTCAGCTGGCAAACACAATCCTGATGAACAGCATAAATTGCATTGCTGAGGCAACTCTTTCTTAAAGTTTATCTTCCAAACCATAACCTGGAGGTCTGCTTTTTACTCCTCACACAGTGCCTCAAAAGAAAGATTTTCTGGTGGCTGTTGTTTGAAGAATAGGACTTTTTTTCTTCTCCTCCCCCTCTTCCTCCTCCCATTCTTGATCATTTCATCTTTTATTCAGCTTATTAAATGAACATCTTGATTCACTATCCTGGTAAAGCAGGTCACTTTCTAAAAGCACCCACCTAGCTTCTTTTTCAATTGTGTTTGACTATTGAAATTTTAACTGGAGCAGAAGCCATAGCGAAAAACCAGGCAAATCCTTTTTCTTCATACCCTCATTCATTTCTGTTGAAGCAAACAGATGAGCTTATATATAAATATGTATTTTTTTTTTAATGAAAAGTGCTGGAACTCACTAAAAAAGGTTAAAATTGAAATGAGTAATCTTCAATGCATAATGCAATTGTTAATTTTAGCTCCTTGCGTAGGAGCTGTTATGACTTGAACAGCCGGCTCTAGCCTTCATTAGAGAAGAAGCAGGCAGTTTTGAGACAGGTGGAGCTGGATCAAGCTGTGAAAGTGATTTGCTTGAAGCTGGTCATTAGTGTTAGAAACCTGGTCCTATCTATTGCATCCTTACCTTGTGCCATGATCATTACCGATGTTGTTGCTTACTTTTCATCTTTTCCAGGTTGACTATGGTGCCTCAAGCTCTGTGAAGGACCAGAATGGGAATTGGCACTCCGAACTGTTAATGGGGACATGGGACTCACATCGTTGTTGATCATTTGTGTGGACTTAACCAGTGAAGAGCAACAGAAGACACCAGAAGGACAGTGGGAATTATAGCAGATTTTCAGGTAAATGGCTTCTTAGGTGCAGCTGATGTGGGTGTAATTGTTTTTCTGAACACTCTGTAAGCATGTAGATGAGCTGCAAGTTGATATGCTCATGAAGAGCTTGTGCATGCCTGGACATTTCTTGATGAAGAATTAAGGGTTATTTAACAGACCAATTAAAGGTCTTGCCACTCATGGTGTTTCAAATTTTCATTAAAGTGCTTCAAGTTTCAGTTGTCACTGCAGAATAGCCAGTATCATCAGCCCTCTGGAGGAGAGTGGTGGGAGGAAGGAGAATAACTTAAAGCTTGACAAGCCTTACTGTGAGCTAATTTGTGAGTTTCATATTCCAGTCAGTTTGTTTATGAACCATATAGCTTCATTTTTTGTGAAATCTGCAGTCCTTCTCAAATGGGAAGATTATAGAGGAAATTTTATTTGCTTACAGTGGGAAAACCAAAACAAAACCTGGAAGAAGTAAGTTTTTATAACTCAGTATGTCTTAGGGATTTTTTCACTTAAAACATAGCTTAAAAAAAAATAAAAGTTAAGTGATACCAGATCTGTTGAATGTTTAATTTCAAACTGTGAAAAGAAACATGGCAAAGTGAGGTTTTCCTTAATAGCCGCTGTTTCATTGTTGGGAAATGGCGAGGTGTTGCAAAAGACACCTTTTGAAATAACTCCCTTTTTCAACCACAGTTATTTTTCCTGAAGATGCTTCTTAAGCCAAATGGATGGAGAAGGAATAGTTAAATTATTCATGAGTCTCATTTGACAATTGATAAGTGGGAGAGGCTTCAAGAGGGAGGTGGGGAGAAGGAGAAAGAGAAAAAGACAGAGAAAATAGTAATAGGCTTTAACTTTGAAAAGCCTTTAAAGCTTCTGTACAACAACCCATTGTGAGCTGAGAGCCAATGCAGTTCAGTTAAGGTATCTTCATTAGAAGTACCTGTCTAGAACTTCCTGTTAGAATTTTCTTAGTACTGGAGGTAGTGCATGGGGTTTGGGATGAGGATAAGGATTTTAGTAATGGACCTGTTGGTTTGATCCCTGAAAATGTTGACCCTGAGAACTTTATAGCCAAATATGGATTTCATATTTGTCTTGAATTATTAGCTCTTAAAAAAATAATGTATATATATTTATAGTGGTGCTGAGCACCATGGCTTCTGCTATACATAAAACCCGTGGCTGAGTACTAAAAACGGTGTTGTTGCTCTTGATCGGTTTTTGTTTATCTTTCTTTGGCTATTATCTCTTGTTTAAAAAAACCCCAAACGAAACACCCCCCCCCCCCCACCCCCCCCTAAAAAAAAAAAAAAAAATTAGGGGAGAGAAGCACTGAGATGCCGTAGACCTAGAAGTCTGCATGGGTCCTTCCTGCCTGGTGCTGCTGAGCTCTGTAGCGGAGAGTCCCTCACTGTCTGTGCCTGCACCTTGGCAGTCCTGGGGCTGGGCTGGGGAGTCACAGCACCTCACCTTAAATCTGCTCTCTGCAAAGACTGTTTAAATTGGAGCTCTGCTTGCTTAACCTGGCACAATTCTGCTATTATCCAAAACTGTTGATTCAGTATGTCTCTTCAGCTGGGACGTTCATAGTTTTCCACTCCTGAGCTGCATATTTTGGTGGGTTTTTTTTACCAAGGAAATGAAATTGGGAATTAAAAATACCCACAACTATTCACCCCCTATGTTTGTTTTTTTTTATGTGTGTTTGTGTCGTGATAACTCGACCTTTCAGGTCACCAAATCTTGTTATTTTAATTTCTGTCTGGAAGAATGTCTGAGCAAGGTAAATTGAACCAGGAGACAGCAGAGGAAGCTGCAAAAGAGCAGGAGACTGCCATCTCTGAAGCCAACCCAGACAACTGTATTCTTAATAAATCTGAAAGCTCAGAAGTGGAGGAGAAGGAGGAGAAGCTCAGTGATTCCAAGACAGAGCTGCAGGTAAGACAGGAATAGCGAATGGGCGTGTTAAATATCAGTGTGTTACCATTGCTTTTCCATTTCTGTGATTTCTTTCATTGCCTACACTTATATTTTTTCTCTTATGATTTTGAGACTGTTTCTATTTTTTCCTTTTTATTTTTTATTTTCAGTTCTTTTATTTTGCTATAAAATAAATGCTGTTATTTGTTATACTTTAAAGCTCTTTAGGCTGCTGTCCATGTTATAACTTTTCCTGAGAAGTTAATTTCTAGATGTCTGTGTTAAAGCTTGGTGAAATATTTGACTGTTTTCCCTCACTGGGGATTTAGAAAACTTGACCTCATGAATTTACAGGTAATACTAATGAATAATTACTTAATATGTGGTTTGGTTTGTAGGTGTTACTGCCAACAAAAAGTTGTTATGCAAAGCCTAAGAAGGTAATTTGATAAGAAGACTTTATCTGATGAGGGGTTTTTAATTTTTTTGGTCAATCAAATATAAAAATAATGGGGGAGAGTACAATTTTAAGAGGAATTTGGAGAGGGGGAGCACTTATATAAGTATACCTTTTCTTACCTTTTTATTATATGCAAAATTACAGAACATTGTGCAATGTGTTTTTTTCTTGTTCATAAAATGAATAAAAATGAGCAGAGATGATTCTTGGTTATTTTCCCTGCTTTTCAAACAGGGTTTGGGGAAGTTGCTTTTGCAGTCAGCAATTCATTTAAAATGTCATTTAAGAGTGATTTAGTCTATATGTTGGTAATGTTCTTGCCATGCCCGTTTTCCACTGAAGTGATAACTGCTTCTCTTTTTTTCTTGCTATACCCAGAAACGAGGTGCAAATCAGAACCAGCAGAAAAAGAGATCCAAGGTAAGGGTCCATCTCTGTTTGGACTTGCATGCCACAATAGGATGAAGAATTTCAATTAAATGTCTGTCTGTAATTGAAATGGTAGTCTTTCATCACTTGTGTGGTGGTTGAGTTTTCTTGTTTGTGTTGTGGGGGGGTTTCTGCCCCTTGCCTGTGTTCTTGTTGCACAAAGGCAGAGACAACTACCTCCAGGTATGTGTCAGACTTCCCTTCATCCATCATACTTTTATGCTGTTGGGCTTACAGCATGTGTGCTTCTGTGCAGCACTGGAGAAGGAAAAGGTGCATTCCTTTTGCTTTAAGTAATTAATGTTTCTGTTAGAACTTTATTTTAATCTTGACATAAAGAAGCAGAGACTGACTAGCTCCCTCAGAGGGGAGAATGTGGGGCCGGTAATAGGAAGGAGATTCTAGGAATAAATAAAACCCTAAAAAACTTCTTTTAATTTTTCAAGTGCAGATCCATAACGCTTGCACATTTTACTGTCCATGTTCCTGGGATATAGTACTATGAGAAGAAGGGAAGGGACCCCTAAAACAAACAAAAAACTCCCCAAATGAAATGCCAAAGAAACCTGTGAGTTTATGTTAAGTTACCTTCAGTATTGGATAATCTGTTCTTTTTTGTTACAATTTTTGGTGGAAGTGAGCGAACTGTAGCAGAAATGATCAGAAGGAAAAAGAACCCTACCACCTTTTCTGTGTTGCAAATGGGTCACTATTTAGAAACCTTTACTATCCATGTTGAAGGCAGACGCATTTTTGCTGACTGGGTGGTTAATAGTTATTTGGGATATTTAGGAACAGCTGACATGTGCAGATTATGTGACTTGGGTTCAGTAGTAGTGTGTTCTTTTTTGTTTTCTCTCTCTCTTATTCAGTCAGGAGCTAAAGGAAAACTCGTCCGGAGTCTTGCTGTGTGTGAAGAATCGTCCCCTCGCCCGGGAGCAGAAAATCTTCATGATAATCAGGTACACTTGCAATCATTGCTGTTAGATGCATGGTTGACCTCCATCTTCAGCTGCATGATTGTGTTACTTAATTGGGTGTTTAACAGTGTCTTTCTTGGGGGAAAAAATATATCCGGCAGTGAACATGTTTTTATGGAGTTATCTGGTTTAGCGTGAACTTTATTTTGAAATACTAGTTTAATACTGTATCACAGGGTGTTGTTTGCTTTTTTTTCCAGACCCCCTGAAAATTTCAGCAAATGGAAAAGAATTCAAAAGTATTCAGATTTTAAAATTAAAAAAAAAGTAACAATCAAAAATAATATTAATATGTTCTTTTCTCTAAAGCTATCTCTTTCGAGGCTGCACCAAATACAGTTGTGAATATGCTCTGGTTTCTGGTTCCTCTAAGACTCCAGTTCATATCCGTGTGCCCCTTCAAATAAAATTCAAACGTCCTTGGCTCTCTAAAATACCTTAGTAGAGCCAAGGATGCCTCCTACTGAGTGGCATTCATTTTCTAAACTCTTGGTGTAAATTATCCTATAGCAAAAAGTGTGTATTTGAATTTATCTGTACTGGTAGTGTTGTATTCCCAGCAGCTGGTAGAGTTCTGTCCTCTGCATCCCTCACCTTGGACAATAACACTGGTGGCAGTCTTTGTAGGCTAATTTCAAAAAGTACTGCAAAAAGCAAAAGTTAAGCCTCAGTTGCTCCTGTTTGCTTGCCTAGTGAGAGCAAGGCTTAAAAAAACAACTAACCTAAACCCAAAATATGATGAACACTGCCTATAATTTATGAGATGTTTATGTACAACTGAGATCAGCCATCGAGAGAGCTTGAGCAAGTGGCTTCTTGTGAGCTTAGCACAAAAACAAAAAATGACATTTAAGTGTACTTTCCTCACTGTTTCCTCTATTGACTTGAAATGAAACAAATCTGTCTCTCCTCTTAGCTCATAAGTTAGGAGAGGTTTTTCTATTTTTTTAATTTTTTTGAAAGACCAAAAACCAAGTTGTTTAGCAGTGGGACACCTACGTGTTCTATTGCTCTACAATGACGCTTATGCAGTAATGAGCAGGTTATTTTATCAGTTCTATTGTGGGTAGACGCTTTCTGCTTGACTTGCGTTACTCAAAATGCGTGGCTTTTGTTCAGATTTTGTTTGTATTTTCTATTGTTTAATGGAGAATGAAAAGGAGAACAATATAAAGGGATTGTGTTAAGCATCACTGGTATTTTATAATGTACTGCACAGGACCTGTATTAAACACCAGAGAGACTGGCAGGTGTTGAGGCAAAATCCCTCTCCTTACAGCAGGCAGAGGAGGGGTTCCTGTTACACTCAGCCTCTGGTCTCACCTGAGTGACCAGCTGTGGCAAAGATTTCTTTGTCTTAAAATATTTATGGGAGATGAAAAGTCTGCTTTGACCCCAGCATCTGTTTCCTAAAGACACAATTGGCTTGGTGTAATTAATTTGATAGGAATTGCCCTTTTGCTCTCACTGACCGTTTACTAATGAAGTGGCTCAGCTTTGCCAAGGAAAGCTGGACCTGCAGGCTCCTCCTTGGGCTGGCTGAAGGATACAGTAAGTTTTGTGCCAACCAAATTGCTTTGCTTTCATTTTAGAGGAGAAATAGCTTTTTTGTTTGTTTCTTTGGAATTATTTTTTCATAATATAAAAATTATTATTTTACCTTAATGCTTTACAAACCACAGGGAATTAATTACCAGAGAATGTACGGTACATTGCCAGAACTACTGAGTATGGATTGTACTGCAGACTTGATGTTTGTATTTATTTTTGAAAAATTGCCTTCATTTTCCTGTATAAGGAAAAAATTTGTTTACCTGTATTACTTGATCTTGAATGCTTACCTGATGGTTCACTATGTCCTTACTTAAAAGAAATGTTGCCTTTAATGTTATACTATTGACCAAGAAGTGTATTATTGCAATTTGAACACTTATTTTGTGGTTCTCTATACTTGTATCAATGTATTTATTATAATTGTATTTTATTATTGAGAAAAATCAATAAAAATCCAAGAAAATATACAGTAGCTTGCTTTCACGACTCTACAGCCCTTTGGTGTGTTTCTTCCAGTGTGAATACATCAGTATAATGTTACATGTAAAACAGTATCTACTGTATGTTCATATGTGTGCTTATCTGTAAAGTCTGTCATTTTCATAAGTGCATTTTTAAGAACAAATGTGAAGGTTGGGATTCATGTCCTGGGAACAGCATGGCCAGTTACATTTTTCTCCTGTTGAAAAGCCAGCAGCACAGTCACTCTGCTTTGGGCAGAGCAGGAAACCAAGAGTTACCCTTTGGGGTCATTTGGCAGGGGTTGATCCAAAGTTTGTTGTTTGAGTGAGGAATGGAACTGCCTTTTGAAATGAAAGAAAGCAGGCATGATGTTAGTCTTCTGAGCACAACTGAGCAGGTTAGGAGATATTTTTCTGGGTAGCCTTACCTCAAATGACCAGGAATTCCCACTCTTTCACTCTGCAGTCTCAATTTTTGGCTGATACTGTCAGCCCAAACAGAAGTAGGAATTAAGGATGGTAGGTCAGGTTAAATTTTGGGTCCAGGGCTTTGTTTCCCTTTTCAATGCTTTTCATCTCACGTCTCTTGTGCTACATTCAAACTTCACAAAGAGTCAATAACAATTAAGCTGAGAAATTACCAATTTCTGTCGTACTGTGGCATGTTTATGCTGATATCCTGTTCTGTCAGGATCTTGTCTTACATGTGTTGTGATGGCTGATTTGTAATTCTTTAAAGAATTCAAAACCCTAAAGTTTTTAATAATTACTGGAAGCATTTTTTGTATTCATAATGGTCTGGTTGCTTAAGAAAACCCCACTCCTTACTTTAACATTTTCTATTGATCATTTGGTATGCTAGTATACTTTGAAAAATTGTGAAGGAAGGGAATTTACTAGCATTCAAGAAACTCAAATTTTCTCCAGTATTGATGAATTAGGTTTTCATAAATGTAATGCCAAAAATTGTCAGGCATGCAGGACTCTCTTCTATTCAAGGAAACTGCTTGACCAGGAATTTTTTTGACAGCTTACTTCAAATGTGCTTTTTTACACTACTTAAGCATTTAGTATTATTTTGGACAATTTTTTTTCTTTAAAAAGAATGAAACACAGAAGTGTGCTTCCTTCAATTTTGTCTAACCAGATTTCTCGAATTATTTAAACTATCCCATGGTAACTTCAAAGGGAAACAATTTGGATTTTGTTAAAACTAAGCCCCAGTATAAAGTAATATTTTAAGTACTTTTAAAAAACTCAGGAAATGCAAACCAGCTTGAATTTTCAGTTTTAGTTAACTTTTTTTAAAGCTGAAGTATGCTTTCAAAGGGGCTCATAGTCTCTGAAACACTGAGTTTTTGAGGATAAAACTTGTGATGCCTTAGAGAAGTTCATTTACTGAGACTTACTTGAAAAATCACAGTGCACTTTTCACCCCTTTTACTAAAAGTACATCTTCATGTCTTTACACGTAAACTACCTGATAATTTACTAAGCCCTCTTGTATACAACTAAGTATGTATTTTTTTTGGCACTCTTTTACTATCAGAGCCAGAAAGCCCAGTCTCGCTGATACTGCACTTACATGTGCAAACAGTTATATGACTGCAGGTTTTGTAGTGGGGGGGGCTG
This sequence comes from Myrmophylax atrothorax, assembly GCA_026770055.1. Lineage (NCBI taxonomy): Eukaryota > Metazoa > Chordata > Aves > Passeriformes > Thamnophilidae > Myrmophylax > Myrmophylax atrothorax. The sequence continues at coordinate 147,479 of JAOXXN010000468.1, read as the reverse complement.
TGTGGAAATCATATTTTTCAGATATCTATCCATTGATCATCACTTAACATGGCTAGTATTAAATTAGAGAATTAATTAAGAAAGCCCATATAAAATGTATTTTATTGTTGCAATAACTCTTGAGTGAGAGTTACTGAAGTGTAGAATCATATACTGCCCTTAATATAGGGAGATTAACGTTTTGTAGTATTCCAATATTAGAGAAGAAATACCTACTTACCACTACAGTTTGGCCTCTAAGATGTCATTATTCTCCTGACATAAACCCCCCCACTTTTCAAATAGGAAAGAAATGTATCTGGCTTCAACTTTTCTAGCTACACGTAGTTTAATGACAATATCTGCAGATTGGAAGCCATGGGAAGCTTACTCAATCTGGCCCATAATTTATCTATCTTTTTTCCCAACAGGAGTCAATCCAACTACAGCTTTCAAGTTTTCCTAGCTTGCAAGAAGAAGATAAATCTAGTAAAGATGACTCCGAGAAAGAAAAAGAGAAGGATAAAAATAAAGATAAAAACAGTGAAAAAAGCAAGATCAGAATGTTATCAAAAGGTGAACTGAAAAATATTTAAATTGTTATGATTACTGCTGTAGAAAGGATTGTATGTTTTTACAAGCATGTATTTCTTTATTTGTGTATAAATACACAGTAGAAGTGTTTTCATACACTGAGGAAATTCAGAACATTAAATGTGTGTGCATGAGAGTATTTCTCATACAAACATCAGGCTTTGAAAGTGAAGAAACCTTCCAAACTGAGGTTTGGTATTAGATGTTGTTAGTTTTTTTTAATGTCAAATCAATCCTTTGAATACTTAACCATATTGGTATAAACACATAAATATATAAATACATGTGCGATTATATAAGAAGTTAAGACACTAATATGCTTTTTTCCAGATAAATTAAAATATATTGGTATGTAAATTGTTCAGCATAGGCAGTAGAGAGTAATCCCCTTCATTACTGCTCCTCTCATGGAGAATTTATCTTAAACGCTGCTAGAAAATCCATCCATGACATTCAACCTGAGTAACAATCTGCTGTTATCGCTTACTAAGACTTCTTCAGGAGAGATCTTGTATGTAAATTTGGTATTGTTTTTTAAATCTTTTTTACCAATCCATGGTATATAGTAGCAGTGTAATCTCAAAAATCATCATTGCCTACCTGGGTGTGGATCTGCAGCTGGTGTGAATAGTCATTTGGCTTCAATGGAACTCTTTCAGTTCATGCCAACTTGACGATCTGTGTGTACTTTTGAGTCAGGAGATAATGCTGAAAAATTAATTCTGACTACTGTCACGCACCTCTATTACCTGCCCACTCCCAGGCATCACTGAGTTTCAGTCTGTTAATACAGATAGAGTTCCCACTGGCATGATTCCTCATTTGCTGAGTGTACAGCATTTATTAAGTGATACAAAGAGATGTTGATGAATAAAACTTTTCCCCCCTCATTTTTAAAATGTTTTAAAATAGTTTAATGGACAAACTTGGCAGGGTCTTGAGTGGTGTTGAAGGTTTCCTGTGTTTTTCAAATGACCAGATGTTTCCGTCAATATTTACTTTTGGTGCTGTGTTCTCAGTGGAGCAGCACAAAGGAGCTGCCAATGTCCACCTGATGCTTTAGAATGCAGATCTTTCTTGGCTGAACTCCAAATGAATGCTTACTTTCAGAGCATATGCTTTCAGATTATTGCTGGAAAATGGATTTTGATTTATAGCATAGCTTAATTGTAACTGTTGAAACAAAATAAATGAGTGGAGGGTGTTTGTTTTTATTTTTCAGATTGCAGTCAAGAGTATACAGACTCAACAGGCATAGATTTGCATGAGTTTCTCATTAACACATTAAAGAATAACCCCAGGTAGGTATTTCCTGCGTTAGAGCTGGCATTCCTGAAATTATAGCTGGCAGTCTTCGACTTCGCCTAACAATACACTGTGTTTTATTTGTTCTGGAGATGGTTATGAGGGAAAATGTAAAGGAGGTAGGCTGTTAACTGAGAAAAATGCTATTAAAAGTCATCAACATCTACTCCCCCATCCAGTCTCCCATTACTTAATTTCACTTTGAATAACATCTGGTCTTTGTGCTTACCTTCATGTATACAGCTCTACGTGGTGATTACAATAATACATTATAACTATTGCGGTTGGAGATTTGTATATGAATATAAAGTGGCTTTCCTTTAATTGTGCAGCACACAATTAAAATCCTGTGCACACTGCCAAATTCTGCTCTCAGTATTCCCATAGTTTTCCATTTGGAGCTACAAGCTCATCTCATCATTAAATTTGCCTCTAAACATTCAAACAAAGATCTGTAACATTTTTATATATTGTGATTTTTATCCTTCATTTCAATTGGGTCCGTTAAAATAGGTACACCATGTAATTCTGCAGTTAAGAATTGGGAATAATTCGGGACCCAGCAGCTTGCATAACCTCTTGTATAGATGATGGAAGGTCCTTCAATTGCTTTATCTGTGCAAAACGAGAAAGTTCAAAAGAACTAAGGAGTGATGGGACTCTGTCAAGGTTAGAAATGTGTGGAAATATGCTGGGGAAATTTTTGAATGTTTTTGGCAGGAGAGGAGGGGGAAAAAAGAACATCTGAGACCTTTCAGTTGAAAACCAGAACGTTTT
>JAOXXN010000468.1:123859-144819 GCA_026770055.1 Myrmophylax atrothorax | reverse complement strand
GTTTTGACTGAGAAATATTGTGACATTGCCTCCTGGGAGCCGTAGTTCAAAGGTGGTGTACTCTCTAACTAGATTAGATATGTCCAGTCTTCTTGCAGCAGATCAATGCTCCGTGGAAGATGTCTCAGGCAAAATATTGAAAATTTCTGTGGGTAGCAGCTCAACTTGTGAGAGAGCTAGGTTAGCTGGAAATCTCATTTTCCATCAAAAAAAGGTTGAAAAAAGACCAAAACTATCCATAGCAGTCAGAGTCTTTCTATGCGATGCATTGATTGCAGCTTGTTGTGGCTGGAAGCGCTTTCAGACCAGAGCTGAGCTCAGGAAGAGCAGAACCTGTCATGTATGTCAGCGAAGGTGCTGCAGTCTTTCCCAGATGAACCAGGGTAAAGCACGTTTCATTTTTACTCAAGATGACTGGCATCATTTGCAAAATAGACTTACAAACACTGATATGTTCTTTTTTTTTTCTCTAAAATGTCTGTTGATAGTTGATGATACAAATCCTTGCATTTCTTTTTGACAGGGACAGAATGATACTCTTGAAAATGGAACAGGAAATTATTGATTTTATTAGTGACAACAAGTAAGTCGAGTTCCATGCTTGCTTATTAAATCACGTGCTTCTGTTGCAATGAGAGTTGTGTGAGGGATATGCTGATATGAACCACAGTGCTCCAGAGGGCTGTTACTGGCACGCTGCAAGAGCAGGCTTTTGTTTCCTGACACGTGGTGGTACTGCTTAAAATACAGTAGGTGCAAATGAAAACCTTTTGCTTTTCATTGTATTGCAATTGCACTGGCTCGGCACATTTAGATCCTAAAATATAATTAAAGCTTTTAGTGTGGAGAACAATCAACTATGTTATCTCCAAGCTTTTCCTTCATGCTATGTTATTCTGATGGATTGGAAAATAAAGCTGAACTTAGGTGGAGAGATTTTTGCTACCATTAGCTCTTTATAATAAAATGTTTCTGCAGCTTTAAAAACAGAGATTCAGAATAGCAGCAGGGGAAGAAATTATGCTGACAGGAAATAACCATTTTGTCAGTAATAGAGAAAAAAAGGAGTATTTGCTAAACTAGGTCTTTCCAGAATCGCCCTGCATCTGACCTTTGGGAGAAAGGCAGAAAGCTGTTGCCAGCGCCTCAGCAAATCTGTAGCATTGGTTGAGCAGGGAGTGTGTGTGAGTGTGTGTGGAGGGGGGTGGGGTGGGGTCAGCAGATGAGTTCCTCCCAACACACAGAATGCTCACTGGGTACCATGAAGCATGAGCTTTGTTTGTCTCAATGCAGCACATGGAAATGTGCTTATAGAAATTTTAAAATGAATTCCTTCTTCTTTTCCCCAGTCTTTTTGTAGCAAACATTTATATGTAAATGCACAGCAGGAAAATTTTCAGTTAGATTTTTGTCCACTGAATCATCATATGTATTGCTGTTTTCATTTATTTATAGCTCAGAGGGAAATTTAATTATCAATTCTATTTTTCTTTTTTTTTTTTCTAGTAATCACTATAAAAAGTTCCCTCAGATGTCATCGTATCAAAGGATGCTAGTGCACAGAGTGGCAGCTTACTTTGGAATGGATCACAATGTGGATCAGACTGGAAAATCTGTAATTATTAACAAGACCAGCAATACAAGAATGTAAGTACCAACACTGTTGTGTTTTCCCTTGTTCCCTTTCACAGTGCAAGAGCTGGTTTGTACCATGACTGCGTGGTGTAATTGTTATGTATATATATATATATAATATATGTGTGTGTATATATATTATTTACTTTGGTAGCAAGACTGAATGCTGTTTATTGTTTTCTAGGGTGGAAGGGGTGGACAGGGCTCATTGTGAGGTTATTTAAGTATATAAGGATACATAGGGAGAAATCAGCCCAATTGGTCGCTTGCAAGACACTTAACACAGTATCTTGGAATGTTACTTTTCCTGTTTCCTTAGTGCTGCCCCTTTGCTATGGAAGTAAGCTGGTTTCTTTACATGTCATCTGATACCATAGGGCTATATTCTTAAATAACCCAAACATATTTGGAATATTGCCTTTTCCCTTGTTCTGACTTTCCCTGCTTCAAGAGTCATTTTCTGCCCAGCCCCATGATTTAGGATTTGGTTCCCCTCTACCACCTGCCACCATTTATTCCCTTTTCTTCTTCTCCCCTCCTGGTTCCACTTTATTTTTCTCTTCAAATCTCACTGTTTGACCACACTGGTTTTGTGAAATACAAATTCCTTCTGATGGTTCAAATGTATTGCAAAATTTCTGGCAGGTTATGTGCTCCTCCATGAACCTGTATAAAGCTCCCAACAACTTGATATGAAGGTCCTGGCTAATTCAGCAAAGGTGTGGTAATGTGTCCTTGCCTAATCAGCATCACTTTTTCTGCCAAGTGCCACATGTGTATTAAATGTAGCCTTCCTCTCCCTCTCTACCTATAAACTACAAAATGAAGAGAAAGTAATTACAACTACAAGCAACAAGTAATGAATTTTTAATATCTGGTACTGGAACAGGAAAGCCCCATTTGAAAATTGTGTACTTCCTGTATTCAATTAGTATAAGAAATGGAAACATTTATTTCATTTATATATCCAGTAGTTAGGTGATTTATTTATATCCAGTTGCATGGAGGATTGTTATAATGTTATTAGCTTCTCCTGTAGAAGGGTAGAAGGATTATCTAATTTTGCAAGATCAACCTGAGCCAGACACATTGGTATTTGCTATTTCACTGAGCCCTAAAAATCTTCCATATGTATGAAGTAAATTTAAGATAATGGACAATTTATTTTAGATCCTTTTCATGGGCTATTCCTCAGATACTTGGAGATCTGTAAAACAACATTAGTGTTTTTAAAGGTTTGAATAAAATGAGCACTAACAGTTTGATTTTCAGAAGTCAAGAGAATTACAGTACCTCAATAAAACACTCGGGCTGAGAAGGCTTAGCCTCAGGGTCTGGTAATACCTGCTCCTGCACAACGGCTATGAATAAGAAAAAGCTGGGTATGCAGCAAACTGGTGTTCAGTTCTGAGCCATAAATAAGGGAAAATTCAGTCTCCTCTTAAACAAAACACAGCCAATCATATTTGAATGCTTTTTAGGCATTCCTCTCTCTTTACAGTTCTCCCTTTTCCCTTCACATCTATGTCACTGCTGTAGTGCACCAACTGCTACAGATCTTTCCTCATGGCATTGCCTTCTCCTGGGTGACTTAAGAATACTATCACATTAACACCTGTAAATGCCTTGCTGTGTCGTGTGGCTGAGATGGGTAACACTGGAAGTGCTGTTGGAGATGCCTGCACGGTGCTTCTGCAGAGGACACTGAAGCCTTCTTCAACAGTTAGAGCTTTATCTGAGAGCTCTGCTGAGGCTGTGGCTTCATGCATGGTGGGTGTGAGAAAGCAACCCTGTGTGCCAGGCATGAACAGGCAGCCTTGTGGGCAAGCCCAGTGGGCAGGACATTGCAGGGGTGTAATGGATTGAGTGGCTCTTTCAGCTGGGGTCTTGCAAACTGGAGGTGAGGCCAGACATACTGGTTCTGACACCATTCCTGTCTAGGTCTTCCAGAAATAAACACAGGGTTTTTCCCCTCTGTTGTGTGTGAGTACAACTGTTTTGTAAGCACAACACAAGCTTCATATTTCTTCCCTCTTCAGTGATTTGGTGGTAGGTAACTGGATTATGTGAAGCTCATATTGCCTTGTGGTGCTTTCAGTGTGTTATTTACATTATTTTGATATTGCCATAAAATAAAGCTTTGTAGAAGTGACTCTTTTCATAACTGGAGGAGATGGCCTGTTTTTTTCTTTTTAAATGTCCTGGCTCTGACAGAAAATAGCTTGTTATTATCTAGTGTGAATAAGGGCTGATGAGATTTTATTATCCACAGCAAATATTGTGTAAGTTCCACATCTGAAAGTGTCTGATGTGATTTCATGTGTTCTGCATTTCACTACTCTCAGAGGAGACAGTTTTGTGCGGTTCAGAATCAACACCAAATACTGAGAATGTGTTGACTCTATTAATTACTACTTGGACAGTATCCAGAATCCTGAAGAATCTGAAGAGCATCTGAAACACTGTTCAACGTGGTTATGCTGTGCTGTAAGCCTGAGCCTTGATAGCTTTATGTGAATTTATGGAGAGGCCCCACAGACAGATGTTCCAAAGATTTGCATATTGGCAATAAATTACCTCTTTATAGCATGTTGTTTCCAAGGTACTTTAGCTACATACTGTGGAGAGAGAAGAATGCTCTTGCATACTCAAGAATTCATACATTCTGCACTGTCTGTGACTTCTGTGTACATATGCCTGTATGGGGAGAACATATGACTCTGCAGAGGTGCCATGTGGGCTTGAACAAGCACCTGGTGGCACACTTTGGCTGAGTGAGGGTTTGTGTCACATCTCTGCTCAGGCTTGCAGGTGATGAGTTCTTCCCTGGCTCCACGGGGTGAGGTGCATTTGTTCTGTTCAGCAGAGACCTCCCATGCTCACTGCCTGCAGGTGCTTGGAGTTACAAGTGTCAAAAGAGTTGATGGGTTTGAGATGAAAAGCTGGTTGGAAAAGTCTGGTAACAATGCTCCCTTAGAGGTGCTGGTACAGACTAGTGTCTGCCAAACAGGGCCTAGGGGATGATTTCAGTCCTTCCATCGAATGGCTGACTTAGGGCAATGTGTATCCACTTTTATGTACCTGTAAAGTGCCTACTTTATGGAGGTTTGGGATTTGAGAAAGTGCTTATTGAAGAGGTTGCAGCTGGAAGGAGGGCTGTGACTTCTCTTCATTTGTGCTGCTTTACAGAGAGAGGGGAAAATGATGGTAAAAATTCATTAGGACTTAAATCTTTTGGAGTGGAATACTATAGCTTTCATGAACTCTCAATGAGGTCTCTCTTAAAAATAGTCAGACAATAATGGCAATTTTGCATTCTGAGGAGTATTTATAATGAAGAGCTTAATCTAAGGTGCCTTTTTTTCTTGTTAATTTTATTGGAATGTGAACAAGTCATACTGTCTTGAAGCTTTTTTTATGAAATGAGATTTTAAAAGACAGTGATGACCTCAGCTACCCAAGGGTTTTTTGACCTTGATAAAGTTAGGTCTCTATACTCTAGCTCTTATTACAGACTAGTGGATTTTAAAAACAAATTATCTTTTCATATAATTTTTGAAATTTAAAGTAGGTAAAAAAGGGAGAAGAACTTCAAAAAACCCATATAATTTTCATGGTTTCATGTCTTACAAAGTCCTGCCTAACTAAATCATGCCATTTTTGAAATCTTATTTTTAGCAGTATAAATGAGAAAAAATAATCAGAAAATGAAGGAGGACTTTGTTTTTGTTGTTGCTTTGTTTTTATAGCCAAAGAACTCAAATGTTATTTAAAATGAGAAGTCTGCTTTGTTCAGATGAAACTGCTCTTGTGTCCTGTTCTAATGTATATTTATCTGTCATCTGTGTCTGCCTGTCATCTATCTAAAGTTATACAGACATGTACGGGGAACTTAAGACAGTGAAATATGATATAAAGAGAAGTTTGGAATTGAGGCAATATGTTAGACAGGGCATCCCTATTTGGAGCCAAAAAATGTGTATGCGCCACCTTCTATTCCGTATATTCCTCATAATTCCTATCAAACAACTGGAAGTACTGAAGAGTTTTTTGCAGAATCGTTCATGTTATTAGATGTATCAGTTCAATCAGATTCATTCATTTGATTATTTATAGATAGGTGGAGAAATGTAGGGAAAGTGTGTTTGATGTACTTGGTAAATGAAAAGGGTTTTCATTTGGTTGAGATCATCAACCATGTGACAAGCATGTCTGTACCACAGCCCACACAGGCATTCATGTACTTTTTTATGTAAGTGTGAGTGGCAGGGCTCATCAGAATGAGAAGGTGGGATGCTTATGATATATATGCAGTGTTTAGACATATTCATATGTTCTGAGGGTGTAACATACCTATTATAAACTTTATACCAATTCTTGCATCCTTGGCTCTGACTGGTTTTTTTATTAAGAGCATTGTGAGTTATGATCCTTGTGATACTTGGTTTTCTTCCTACTCTCTTAACATAATGTTGGCCCAGTTGGAATTTTGTTGCCTTTGAGGTGCATAAAAAACTTCAGGCAATGCTCAGCTGTTATGTGTATTAGAAGGGTTCCTTATAATCTAGAGATGATATGTAATGGCAGAAGGAGACATAATGTACAAGTTGTATTTTGAATAACCTACAATGCCTTCTTGTTTGAGATGTAATCTACAGTATTGTGCCTCCTTTGTGTAAGAGGTGTGTGAGTTGAAAGCAAAGAGGACGAGTTCTCTCGGGTTGCTATTGTGTATACAGTGACTGATCTTGCTATAGATAATATCTGTGCTAGTAGAGGTGCCCTGTGACAATTTCACCAACTTAAGAATGTGAGCTTTGGTACAGGATCTGACAGATGTGTCAGTAAAATGGCATTCACTGAATGTGGCAATTTCAATGTGAAATAGTTTGTAGAATTTTTTTTACCCTAGGCCTGAAGTGCCAAGAAGACTTCCTGGAGATGGCAAATGTTACAGGCTTTCGCACATGCAGAAAAGTCTGTCTTTCCCCTTGACTGAATAAGGTGTTCAGTCTAAATGACTTTAATGTCTTTGAGCAGTTGTTTGCTGATGGGAAAGCAGGGATGTTTTAGCTATATGGGAGGAGTGACAAATGTATACCTGAACACGAATGTCTGTTTTGCAAAATCTCAATCAAAGCAATTAAATATTTGCCAGAGCATTTGAGGAACAGTTTTGTTCCCTGCCCTGTTGTAAACCAGAGTAGTCATCTGGCAAATGGTTTGCTGCATGGTATTACTCCATCTACGTTTCAGCACCTTCTGCTATTCTTAATTATCATATGTGTACACAGAGCAATGATCTCATGAGAGCAAATTGCTTTTATGGGCCACATGATGCACAAAAACATATGTGAACACCCTTATTTCTGGCTTTATTATTTTCATTGCTGTCTTGCATTATTTTCTTCAAGGGACCATGAAGGCAGCTCCATTCTTCCTTTTCCTATTGCAGTTACCTCTTTCCCATCTATGCTACAGAATAGTTGCTCCTTGGCTACTAAGAAGTAAACCGAAATTGGAGACATTTGGACTTTCCCTCTGGTTTACAGTTGCTGTTGCTGAACTGGTATTACAACACTGTCTGTTACAAATGTGTATAAAAATACAGGGCTGCATAGTAGAGGCATGCGATTGAAATGGAGAAACTGTGTAACAGAAATAACACTGTAATTGGCCAAGACCTTTTGTTTTGGTTTAAGATGAACTCAAACATTAGATACAACAAATATTTAAAAAAGAACATTAATAAACAAATAATGTATAATAAAAACTATGAGCTTTTGTAGCTGCATTGTAACATATGTAGCATTTAAGTAAGAAATTATGTTGGTTTCTTGACTTTTAGAAAAAAACTTCTTTCTTTCCGTTTGAGACCAAATTAGGAATAGGATTAGAAACAAATCTCTTTCCAGTTCAATAGCAATCATGTGTAGGTTTTATGAAGCCAGTGTCCAAATAGTCCTTGCTGTGATACTTACCTTTTAGCCTTTGCCTCCTTTTTGGCCTTTCCCATTGCACTCAGAGCTGCAGCCCAGAGCTGGGGAAGGCTTTCAGATCCAAGAAGTAGGAGGGAACTTCCTGACAAATGCTTCAGAAAAGCATTAAGAGGAATTAGACATTCTCTGCAGAAGGTCAGGAAATGTCTCCCTCCAGCAGTGGCCTGAGCCTACTTGTTCATTGCAATGCTTTGGCTTATTGTTGCAGGAGGGAGCCACCTCACATGGAGGAATTGCCTTTCTTTTATCCAGTCACATGGTGATTGGAGAAGGGATTCAGGGGATACATGTGCTAATAAATGGTACAGATTTTATTAATATCTCATTATTTTTATGCTATAATCATTTCTTTCAGATATAAAATTGCTACTGTTTCACAAATGCATTATTTGAGGTTGTGCACATTCATTATTTCATGGCTTGATGCTTATCTGGAGTAGACTGAGCTTTTTTTTTAATGTTTATTTTTTTCATTTAAAATATTGTTGAATTAGGACAGCCTTTTTTCCTCACAAATATCCTGTCATTTTAGTTACCTGCCTGTTCATGAAAGATACATGAAAAATACTTGATACACTTGAAGTTGAGCTGAATTTGACCCTTAAATACTGTCTTCATTCTTACGTCAGTGTAAGGTATATATTGAACCCATAGAAATTACTTATTCTGTAAATGAGATGTTAGGGTTAATGAACCAGTTCTAATAGCTCCCATATTAAATTTTCATCTAATGTAATTTATTAAAACTAAATTGTTTATAATTAAGGTGGACATGTGCTTTTTACAGCTGTTCTATACTGTAATGAAATATTAGTTAAGCATTAATCAGAAGACATCTATGGTATTTCTTTTTCTATTATTTTTTCCTTTTAATCTTTACAATCACACTGCTTAGTAGTATAAGTTTCATTAAACCTAAAAGGTTATTGTCACCTGCTGTGTGTGAGGTTGCCCAGGAAGAGAGTGCTATGGAATAGCAAGTAGGTAATTTGGTTGAGGGAAACTCTTTTTTGCATGAGTAATTAATCCTTGTGCTCATTCAGGCTGTAGTAGGAGAGTGCTCATTAATCAAGATGCTGTTTGGTCATTTATACTTCCAAATCACTGGAGAGAGATCTGGAAATCTGAGATGGCTCCTGCGTGTTCCTCAGAGGTATCTGTACATCAGTAGTAGGTGAAGAAATGTATTTAAATCTGAGCATTTCAGAAATAAGGTGTTGATATTTGAGCAAGTAAATTTTAGCGAGAGTACAAATTGGTTTTATGATTGCATGTTGCTCTTCTGTTGCCTGCCTCATTTTTAATGTAGGAAATAGGACACATTAGAAATGTAAAAAGGATTATGAGTTCTGAGAAATCTTTGCCTTTGTCAGTTGTTTCTTGCTGTTTCCAGGGTAGCCTTGTGAGGCTGTTTCTGACAGTTTATTAAAAACAGGTGCTCTTCTTTGAGCCAGTGATTGTTCAGAGAATGACTTCTGATCCATTAGTCTTCCTGCTGGAGAGGTCGAGAATGCTGATGGCATGGAGCAGAAGTCAGCAGAAGAATTTGTTATGGCATTAATGTGTGTACCTGAGGCATTTCAAGTGGATTAATATTTTCTTTGTTAGCCCACTGGCTTTTGGTGAACGATCTTCCCTTCATCAGTTGAGTTCAAATCTTGAATTTGCTTCCTTTTTCTCTCTCTCTTCCTTGTTAATTTTGAGCTTCTGAAATAGAAAAGTGTAATTTTAAATAGATCACAGCAGTTATGCAACACTGTAATTTTCAGCCACTTACAGAATATGCCACATCCTTAAAATCAGATATTAATGAATTCCATAATAAACTATGCTACCACTTTTGAGCCTCTATTAGCTGGAAATAAATTGGCACTGTGCAAGATGTTCAGTCTTGATAGATACCCTGAATATCAAGAATTAAACCGAATTGAGGAGAGTGAGCAGGAGAAGCGGGTCACTCAGTAAAGAAATAATCTTAGTTTGATCACAGGAGGACAGCAGAGCAGTTTGAAGCTCCTAAAATGGTCCTTCTCTGAGAGAAGACATTGTGCTTCTGCCCTGTCTAGCAGAAGAGTTGGTTATTTGCACGTGGCCTTGCCCTGCAGCCTTCTCCCCTGTGTTCAAAGCCCATATTCTGGGCCCAAAAGACTGGGCAAAATATTGAAGTTTGTACTCAGATGCTCTGGGAGTCAAGAGGTACTAGGTTTTTGCATCCATATCTTAAAACAGGATGATTTTCTGGAATTGAGTTAGGAAAGCTTATGAGGGTCCTGAGTTGTGCAATGATGCCTTAACATTAGATCAGGTTCTTTAGGTACTGTATACTTTGAAATCCTTCTGGAACTGGCCCTCTGCTTGGCCCCCACACAGATCAGCATGGCATGGAAAAGATTCGGTGTACATCCTGCAGCCGTCAGCTGCGCTGTGGTTTTCGTAATTAGAAGCACTACTGGTTTCAGCCCCACTGAAGTCGTGCTGCTGGGTACTAGGACTGAGCATCTCAAAGGATAGGCAAGGCTGACATAGTAAAACCTCACAGTCACTGTAGGAAAAATGCTTCCATGAAGCATTCCTGGCTGTTTCTTTCAGTCCTGCCAGACTTATCTGCAACCCCAATTACAGGGGGAGAACACCCGTGATAATAACTTGTGACTTGCCATTTCCCTGTTTAATAATAGATGCAGAACATATTTGGAGTCCAGCTGCTGTTCTGGAAAAAAAAAATATATAGTCTTAAACTGGGCAAAATTAGCATGTGGTGTTTGAGGAGTTTTTCCCCCTGTGCCACAGAGAAAGAGGAGCACCTTGAAAAACTGTCTTGTACAGGATTGATTTCTTTTTTTAAGGCTTTTAATGTGCTTTTACCATCATAACAGAAGTTCTTAGTGACTCATATGATAAAAGCAGTAGTCTGTTAATGAGGCATTTACCTTCAAATGCTTGCAATGCCACCTTGAGTGGTTTTAAGTATTGAGTTGTGATAATATAACTGCACTGTACTTTAACAATTATCTGTATTTAAATTCCCACTCTGGCTTTTTGAAACCACATTTTAGCATCCATCATCCCCTAAATGCATGGAACCTATTTGAAGGGTGTAATTTCAGGCCCTCATTCTTGAAAAACGTTGTTCTGACAGAATTTAATCAAATAATTTAACCTGTAGGGCTGGAATTCTGCCTTTTTCATTAAGTTGGGGCCTTTTGACCATGATGATATTTGCTTCCAAGTTCTGTAAATTCTCAAACTCTCAGAATACATTCCTATGATCCTGTTATTAAAACAGACATTTGTGCTGTAGATAATACACTTTTGGCCCTCAAGGTAAAGCCAAGAGACAGAAATGCTTACGTAGTTTTACTGGGCTAGTAATGCAGAGCCCTAGGAGAGCCTTCAGCCTCAAATCAAAAAACTCACACAGCAGGCAGATACAGTAGATATTCACAAACTAGCACAGCAAGGAAGGCCACCATACTGTGTCACAGCATGCCTTCAAAATAGAGGCAAACATGATGTTGGACTGAGCAGTCAGTTTAATTAAAGACAAGAGCAAATAACAAGAAAACACTATTAAACCATCAGAACAACTGCATAAGAGTGCCCTAAACTGCTCTGAATCCTGTCAGCAGCAGTGCTTCTCTCTGGCTCTCACCATCCCATTGCTCTCTTGATGGCATCCTGTAAGATCATTTTTGTCTGTTATTCATTTTGTTCACCAGATGATGATCCTGCGAGTACCCCTGGGTGGGCTTTTTCTTGTCCATAGCCCCATTACCCCACCTGTTTTTGGCTTTGTACTGCCATTCAGTCAGGAGAGGAGTATTAACATTCTGTTCCCTGGTACATGCATTAAATGAACATTGGTTTGCAAATGCAAACTCCAGGTTTTTTTGGCTCCTGCACACCACAGTGATCTTCCCTTTTGAACTTGCATTCCTGTACTGCATTCTTTCAGAACAGCTGCTTGGCTGTTACCTGTGAGGCTTTTGCAGATGACAGACCCTGCAGTGCTTGCTAGATTTTTTAACTACATCAGGTGCTGTACTGGCAAACCCATCTTTTGCACACATGGTGAGGTGGTTACTTCTTTTGAAAGGCATCTTGCAACAGCCTGTGTGCTGGTCCTGTCAGAAACACATGCCTCATGATAAAGATTTATGTGCTGTATGTAAGACAGCCCTGACAATACCAGACTGTTTATGTGCTCTGCTAGTGCAGTGACTGAGTCTTCAGAACTGTAACGTTCAAAGCTCATGCTTGTCTCTTTCCATTTGTCCTTTTGGTGTGGTATCTGTGTTTCCTGATTCTTAGCCAGTTATTTTTAATAAGCTAATTAACTTATTTTAAATGAGCGCAACTTTTTTCACCACAGTATTTCATTTCTTACCTCCTATCCAAATAGAGGTCTATGAAACTGCATTAGCTGGCTGGGAGACTCAAGGAAATGCCCTGTTCCTTCCCTAGTAGTGTATTCTAATAGCTGTTACCATTCTGCAATGTGTTTTTAAAATCTGTAATTTGATTAAATAGTGAATACCTGGTTAAGGTAGTTAAGGTTTGGGATTTTTTCATTACCACTTAGAACAGTTGACTCAGAATCAAAAGCATTAAATGAGCATGTAATGGGGAATTCTCCTTAAACAGTCCACGTAAAAAATATGCCTGAAGGGGTGAACTCTGTTTTCTGTCATCCGTGGATAAATTGAGAGGAACTCTACTGGAGTGAATGGAAGTAGCTCACATTAAAATCACCATAATGATAGTAGAAAAAAATCATATAATGCTATCAAAAGCTTTTTTTTTTTCTCTTTCTGACACACAGAAATATTTTGCTGCTTATTCCAACTTTCCCATCTCCAAAATATAAGCTTCACTGTAAGGAATGAGTCCACAAAAGTGCTTTTAGGGTCCTGCTTAAGTGAGGGCTGCAGATAGCTTTTAAGGAACTATAAAATCAGAAAGGTAAACAGTAATGGCCAACTTGCGAAAGAAAGAATAGACACAAAGGCCATCTAAAAGGTAATGATGGAGGTTTGTTCTGCTATGGACTTGGTACTATATATCTGACTCAGTGTTTCAAAAAATGACAGCATAGCTAAGGTTGGAAGGAATTTGGAGGTCCTCTTGTCCAACCTAGCCCTGCTCAAGCAGCACCACCTGGACCCAGTTGCCCAAGACCATATCCAGGACCCTTCCAAGGATGGAGACTCTGCCAGCATTCTGCGCAAGCTGTGCCAGTGCTTGGTCACCCTCACAATGAAATTCCAAACACAGAAATAAGAAACGTCACCTATGTCTTGAAGTGACATTTATAGTCATCTCCCAACACAAAAGTGGGGCTGAAAGAGTTGAAGTGATCATTGACTGCCTGAGAAGGAGCACAGCCACGAGAAATGGGGAAACAGTATTGCCCTGAGATTTTAACTGGGTAATGTCCCCACGTCTGGAGCTGATATCGTACGGAAGTCTGTAGAAATACCTCAGGAAAAAACACTGGATAGTAGGGCTAATGGTGCCAGTTACATATTATGTGTGGCCACTGGGTAAACTGGTCACTCACCAAAAAGTGATCTCTTTTCATAGTGGAACGAAACATATTGGGAAAAGATTTCCAAAGATTTTTGGTGATGGGAGCAGCCTTTGCAGAAGTTTGCAGATGCTTAGAGAATTTTGGGAAGCTTTTTATGTTGAAATGTTTGGGTGCTGAAGGACACCTACTGAAGTTGGCTCCCTGAAGGTATCCTGCTGGCACCTACCTGAATATTATGATGCTACCTTGCTAAGCAGCATGGAGAGGAGAGGCTGTGTATGCTTTCCGGCAGATTTGGAGGTCAGAAGAGTTCTGCACAGCTGCCTGAGGGTGCACACCAAAGAACACAAACTCTCAGATGCAATTTCTCTTAAACATTTGTAGTGCCTGATCAAAAGATTTACAAGGAAGGAAGGAAGGAATGTGTTGTGTGTTTTGTTCTGAGCCACACTGCCAGAAAGATGACTGAGCTACCTGACAACTTTTTAGGAAATACGAAGTGAGATCATCTGCAATTGTGGTTTTGTGAAATTGCGTTTTCAGAGCACAGATGTTTTGCTTCCACCCATACCATCAAGCAATAAAAATTTGAATGATCAAAAGGTTATATTAAATAAAACTAAAACAAAATAAAAAACACCCCAGACTTTGCATCTTTTTAGCCTGTGTGCTTCCCCTTCCCTTTGTGTTGGTTTCTGAGCCTTTAAGATACAATTGGGTCATACTTTTTGGTTTTCTCAGTAGCATCCCCAAATTGCAAAAATCCTATTGACTTAAAAGGTGTTTCCTTCTCAAACTTTTTTCTGGAGTAGTAGGGCTTGAGATTCTCCAGTGATGCACATGAGGCATAAATGAAATGCTGAATGGGCTAAATGAAATCCTGTCATACAGGTCGGCAGCGCGCCTTGTATGCATATATTTGTGTGCCTTTTTCCTTGCAAGTGGCTGTTACCAGGAGGATCGGTGTACTGTGTGGCCAGGGTCAATCCACCAGTATAGGATAGGTACTGTCCTGTAGTAGGCTGTTTTGTTTGTAATTTAATTTGGGGGGCTTTTGTTTGTTTGGTTTTGAAAGATCCCTACCTAGTGAAGAGTACTTAGTGATATGGCCTCCACAAGTTCTGTGTCTCTTCAGGAAGGCTGTGCAAATCCCATTTTTAAAATCAAATTAAGGTTTGGTTAGGATTTGAAGATGTAATCTAGGTATCTGGTGTGGCAATAGTGAATAAGTTCCTGATTTTTTTTTTTGTAATGGGTTTGTAACAGTAATTTAACAATAATTGTGAGCCATGCTTTGACTACAGTAAGACCTTAATTTATGCCAGTGCAGAAAATTATCTTGATAAATTCACTCCCTTACATGCATGAGCACAGTTTTTTATCTTGTGCTGACTACTACTGGCAGTATCAGCTAAAAAAAGCTCAGAAGAGTCATTATGTAGGACTCACATGAGATGAATTCACTGTATCTGCAGTATAATTGTAATTAAGTACTGTGTTAGTATATTGCCACTACACTGCATCTTACACAAAATTGCATATTATTTTCTTAATTTTTAATCAGATTCACCTGCACATTCATAAACTAATGTAACAGATCTCCCTGGAATAACTACAATGTCTCTGCTTCCTTACAGCAAATGCATGATGCGGTTACAGGGAACTTTAAAGCTGGTAATGTGGAGCTTGCACTGACTTCTGCTTCCATCAGTGGAGCAGACCCAAACCTTTGCAGAGTCAACCTCTTCTCTACCCAAGTGATTCAGAACATTTGGTTCCACTAATGAGTTTTAAACATTTTTTGCCATCTGTATCCTACTAATAATACATTTTTGCAATAGATGTTAAAAAAGAAAATGCAGTAGATGGTATTGAGGAGAAAAACATGAGCACATGTAAATACCACTGGACCTTGATATCTTTTTTAAATTAGTCTATGTTTCTTTCAACTAATGATTTTTAATGTTTGAGGGGGACCTGCAGGTTGGTGTTGCTTAGGAAATTTGTTGCTGTGGTATCCTATTTCTCACTTGACAGCCTTCCCTCAGGTTTTGCGTATTAACTGAGCTCTTTGCAACCTCACTGGTCACAGTGACCCAGAGTTGCAGTGCTGCCTGGGAGGGAAGGGCCTTCTAGTGGTGCTGATAGTACCCTGGTGCTCTGCTGTGCTCTGCACATTCGCAGAGCCTCTCTGCCCAAGCAACTTTCTTTTCACAACTGGAGATTAATCACCTACTGGGCTTGTAGATTAATTTTATTAACAAGCACACAACAAATCATTAATTTTGACTTGTGGCTTGATCTCTTGCTACTCCTCTTCACTTATGACAAGTGGAAAGATTTTTTTTTAAATATTAAATGAAGTGAAAATGGGATTTAATAATGAATATAATGCTATAAAGTATGAAAATCATGTTGTTATTTAAGTAAGTTAGTAGCTTGAGGAGACATTTTATTAAATTGTTTTTTCAAGCTTTTTTCTCTCTAATTTTTTATTAATTTTTTCCCCTCTTCATTTTAAAATTGCATTTATTTATTAGACTTTGTATATAGTTTATTAGATGCTCAGTAGATACTTTACACCTCTAAATTTTACATTGATTGTACAATTGAAGAAAATTTTTTTGTGCTCTAGGATGTAAAACCAGAAAAATAACTCAGAAAAATAATCACCAGAAAATAATAACCAGAAAAATAATCCTCAGATAGTCCTGTCAAAGCAGAATATTTGAGTGAATGAATCTTCATTTCTGGCTGGGCAGGGACAGTGCTCATTAATGAGAGCAAAGGGAGAGCAACCCACCTAGCAAATCCATTAATGGGACTTTTTAGCCTTTCTGTTTATAAGGAAACATAATGAATGACCCATTAGGTTATAAAATTATGCAGATAACCATGATCCTCTGGGCTTTCCCAAAAGGAGGCTAGTAGGGCATTCATAGAGTCTGCTGCCTTGGGCTCTGTATCCGTGCTAGCAGCTATGGCTGGTGGACAAAGGTTTCTTGAATTGCCAGACTATGTGGAAATTGGGACAGTGTGTTTTGTCACTGTCACAAAAATGCAAATAGTAAACAGAAGCAGGAATCCTCTAAATTCATATGGAAAGAGAGGCAGGATAGCTGGTAAATCTCAATATTGAATATTTTTACAGTTTATTACAATTGTTTCCTGCACATCTGACAATGAACTGTTATGGACTGCAATTATGGCATGACTGTGTGCTCTATTTTGATTTGAAATCCTTAATGCTCTAACAACAAAATGGTGGCTGATTTACCCATGTGGTTTAATTTTCTGATGTGAAATAAGATGAAGATGAGGTTTTTCTTTCAAAGTTTGTAGAGAACTTTTATTTAAAAAATCATAGACTTCTTTGAATTCTACCTTTTGATTTCTTGCCCATTGCTCTGTTAGTGTCACTGGAAGCTTTGTGTCTTGTTTGTGTAGGTCCCTAGACATGAGCACCTCCTACCAGTACTGTGGCACCTCTTTCAGCACAGAGCATAAGGCCTGTGTTTGCTGATAGAAACCCCACAGTGTATTCCTGCTTTTAAAGCACAGTTTGTGCATTAGCAGCCCTTCAGTCAGGTGATAGCAGTGTATGAATCTTAGCTCAGTTGTTCAGGCCACTGGCCACCCTGTCGATTCTGGCTAGGCTGAAAACATCACAGGTTTGGCTGTGGGAGTGGTGCAGGCCCGAGTGTTATTTATTGACAACTATGAGGCATTGGCAGTGACCAACTCAGTCACTAAAGTTGTTTCTTAAAATCTCTTCTTGCACAAGGTGAGGTAACATAAGATTCTGCTTTTTGCACAAAAAAACATGGGACTGCATCATACCAGCTTACAAACATGAAAAGGTTGAGCTTTTAACCAGTGGGGTTTGGCTTTTAAAATTAATGAAAAGATGACTATGATTTTAAATTGGTGAACTGATTGATCCCCTGTGGTTGTTCTGGAGTATTTTTCCCCTCTTAATGGTGATGAGATAAAATGTAGTTGAAGCAAAAAACATCATCAGTCCCTCCCTTTACTGGTTTTGTGGGTGTTTTGGGGTTTTTTTATAAGATTTATTCCAGTTTTTCCTTACTTTTAAGGATGGACAGGTTTCACTGAGCGGCAGTGTTGCTAGAGGTCCCAGCTACTGAAGGAAGCAAATTAACATACAGAATGGTAATTTGTTTTCCCCGTCCTTCAGTCACAGTGAGGGGAGTCTAAATATTTCAGTGACTGAGACTTTGGATTCCCGTTCCTTGCCACACAACAACAACAAAAGCTATTTATAGCAATAACAGTTAGCAGCGATACAGCAGCCTCAGACAGCTATAGGCAGCATCTCACCATGACCACAAATGTTAACTGCTTTTGCACTGAATGCCTCTGTGAAAACAAAGAGCACTGAGAAATAAAGATCAAAGCAAAACCAAAAGAAAGATTTTTTTATTGCTATGTTTTACTTTGCTGGCAGACCAGAGCAAAGGTTTTCTGAACATTTAAAAGATGAAAAAGGTGAAGAATCCCAGAAGCGATTTATCTTGAAGCGAGATAACTCTAGTATTGATAAAGAAGACAATCAGGTTGGTTCTCGGTTTGAGAGTTGCTGAAATTTGTTCTGTTTTTGAAGGTGGGCTGACTGATGTTAGTGTTGTTCTTTTGTTGTTGCTCTCCTCCTCCCCTGCCCTCCTGCTCCCTCCCCGCCTCCTTTGGCATACGTACCACCGTGGGTGGCCCCGAGCCCCAGCGTGGCCGCTTCAGCCGTGGCACTGTGTGGGTTTGCATGGGTGGTTTGCTTGGCGCAGGACTTGCTGCATGCCCACGGGAGGGGGAATGCCGCTGGCTCTGGGCTGCGTGGAAGGCTGTGGCTCTTGCATTTCTCAATGTCTTGCCTAACTATGGCGGTTGTTACGCTCCCTGTAGCTTCCTCCTTCCGTTGTACCCATTCAGAGTTGGATTTCAGTATGGACTGATGACAAACTGATGTAGCTCAAAAAGGAGAAAGGAAAAAAAAAGCCCCAAACATGTGATGCTTAGGTCAGGTTGATTTCTTTTTTAACCATCCTAAATTAAAATTTGACCAAAATTAAATTAGATTGATCTTTTAGTTCTTTTCCTCTTCCTGTACCCTAAACACCTTTTACTGTCTGTGTAACTTACTTGCTTGTGCATGTACTGTGGCAGACCTTCCCCCTCTGTGTTGCTTGTGCTATAACACTTACCTTAGGTGAGTCTGATAAATAGGGGAGTGCCAGGGAAATGTGTGTGCTTGTGCTGCCTTTAAAAGTGAGTGTTGTGCTGTTTCAATCCAGTGCAAGCTGTGTATGTGGAATATATTAACAACAACAACAACAAAAAACTAAAAGGGTTCTGACATGATTTGCTTTTATGAGAAAATTCTTGCAGGTAAGAAGACAGAGTATGGTTTCTTTGCTTAGGTTATATTTGTGGAGGGACCTACCAGTAAGTTTCTCATTGCCACTCTCCTTCATGTTTGCAGTAAAGGACTGAGTTTTCCTTTCCTTTTTTATTTTTTCCCCCACTCTTTTTTTTCCTTGACTTTCAGTTGAACATAGCAGCCTTGCCAGTTGTGCTGCATCCGAGTTGTCTTTGAAAGCAAACCCCAAGCAATTTCAGGGTATCAGCCAAGGGAAAGCAGCATGATCTATCTCACCCAGTGATGGGGTGCAGGGGGAGAAGGAATAGTACTTCAACCTCAATTGCCAATGAAACATTTCCTGGTGGGGGCATCTTTTCTTCTCCTTCCTCCCATGGCACAGCCATTTCCCACACCGTGGTTTTATCAAGAGGCACAAATGGCCCTTCTTTTCCCAGCAAAACTGAAGCAGAAGATTCCTTACAGTGTGAAAATGATTAAAACGGTCATGTTGAATATCTGGGACTTCTTGTACAAATAGATTTTGTGGGTTTCTTCTAGGGTTTGCAGTTTAGCTCTTGCAGCCTAGTTTCCCTCTGTTCTTCCTCTGTTTCATAGATAGCACGCTACTGCCTGCCCTCCTGCTCCGCACAGCAGGTAGGAGAATCAAGAAGTGTTAGCAGCTGAGAACAATGGCACTTAGACTTGGGGTGTGAACACCCAGTTTTAGGATGGCGAGTCCACAAAAGCTGTGCAGAAAGCCTCCTTTTGGCCACCTGCTCTCCAAACCCATATGCAGTATCTAACCGGAAGCCCTCGAGCGCCCAGTCTCGCAGGGTGCTTCATGCAGGAACGACAGCTATCATTTTTGTGCTTCATTTGTTTAAGTGAACATTTATTATTCTCAGATGACAGTTACTTAATGGCAGTTTTTAACAGCTCAACTTATATAACCCTCCTGGTTTTCTTTCTGCTCAGCAAAACAGAATTCTTCCATTTAGAGATGACAGACGAAGTAAATCAATTGAAGAGAGAGAAGAGGAGTATCAGAGAGTGAGGGAGAGAATATTTGCACAAGATGTGAGTAGTTGTTTTAATTGCCTCTTTAGTGCCATACCTTCGCCGGTAGTCAGACAGTGTTGCCCCCCTCCTACAACAACACCGCAGCTGGGCTTGCCCTGTGCAGCTGGAGGTGACAGGGAAAGCAAATTAGCATGAGAGGGTCCGAGAGGAATTCAAGAAGTGTGGAGGTTGGCTTCTGGAGAGTGAGGTGCTGAGAGTTGCAGGGAGAAGGGTAGAGGAGGGATCAGGCCCAGCATGTTGCCTGGGGAGTGCTTACCCTGTTTCTTTGAATGTTCATGTTCATGTGGTCTAGGTTTACTTCTTTTTTCCTTCTCTTTTGCTAACCAAAGAGCAGTGATTTAAATGGACACTCTCAATAATTTCAAATAGCTGCGTTATTTTATATTTCTTTTGAACTGGATCAAATCTTGTAAGTTCCTTCTGCAGAACCTCCTTGTGGTGGGCTTTTTTTGGACCAGTGCTGTAGCCTAAGACACTGAGAACAAAGAAAAGGCAGAGTTTAAACATGGAGTTGCTGCACTGGGGTTTTTTGAAGTGACTGATTAAAGGACTGTATTTCTGCCATCAGAAAATCAGTCACGCTGTTGATGATTATATTCTGAAAGGAGTAAAATGAAACAGACATTATAATTCTTGCCTTTACCAAAAAATCAGAACTTGCACAATGAGGTATATTTCTAGAGGAAAATATTTAAATATGAAACATCTGTGAGCAATACCTGATGTTCCTGAAAAAAAAGAAGAAAATAATAATTTGCTGTAATACTGTAACAATGGCGTACTAAAAGGAAAAAATAAAAAAGTCAACATTTTATTGTTTTATCTCACATATCACTGGGGGTTCTGCCACTTAGAGAATATGGGAATAGACCCAATTAAAACTGCTTTTGAAAATCATATTTGGCAGTGTCCTTTTAAATTAAAACTGTTTGTATGTTGCAGGGCTAATAGTACTTATTACTTGGTCTTGGCATTGCACACATCTAAGTTATTTTTCTTCAGCAGAATACACTGTGTAGTTTTAAGGTGTGTATTGTCTCACTTGTGATAAGAGATTTTGCTTTTTAGTAAGTAGCTGGCTGCATCTAAATGTCTTTAGCCTCACTACTTCTTTCTTGACTGAGACAATTCCAGTAAAGGCAGAGGCCCTTCAGTTTATGTTTTGCTTTCAGCATGTAGGTCTGATGTAAATACTGTCACAGTCTATACATGGTGGAGTTACCAAGTTCAAGAGCTGCAAAAACTTCTTTGCAACTAGTTTCTTATATGAAATTTGTGGGGTTTGGCATTTAACAAAAGAGCTTATGCAAAACCAAAAAATCTTTGGGTTTTGAAGCAGAAT
>JAOXXN010000468.1:61849-89482 GCA_026770055.1 Myrmophylax atrothorax | reverse complement strand
ACAGCAGTGAAAACTTGGGTGGAGGATGATAATTTTCTTTGGGAGCTGAAAGGAGGAGAAGGAAATGCTCTCCAAGCCTACAAACCCAGTGCTACTGCATTTAAATTATTAACTTTTCCTTTAAAGGTCAGCTAAATGTGGCCCTACAGCTACTCTCTAAGGTTCTTTCTCCCCCTTCCTTTATCAAAGCAGAAGCAGACTGGGTTTGAACTGACATGCCTAAGAAGTGGTGAGAGGGCCCCTTAGGTTTCTTTTGCTGCTTCTTTCATCACAGCTATTCCCTAGCTGCACAACAGTCATGATTTAGTAACCTGAAAATAAGGGTCTGTCTTTGGTCAGCCAATTGGAAAAAAAACAACCCAAAATGCTGCCTTTGCTGAAGGGGGACTTTTAGCAGCAAATGGCTGTTTGCTTTATATCACAAATACTGAGCATACATCTTTACTTCCTCTGTTTTTAATTTGCTTCTCCTTCTGATGGTTCTTTTTTTTTTTTTAGCATTTATGGGCCCAGACACTTTAACAGTGGTCCTCATTCCATTCTGCAGTATTCTAACAATGGTGCTCGCCTTTGTCTCTGCAAAAGAAGAAATGGGAAAAATGCAAGTATTATGCCAGTGGGACAGGATATCCTTCCTTAAAAGCCATTTTCACCTCTGTCTAATTCTCTCTGGAAGGCATACTGGCAAAGTGATGGCCAAAAGTGAGATGGCATGAATTTGTGGAGAGGCCTGGAGAAATAACACACAAGTTGAGGGATTTTTCACCTGAACTAATTTTATGTCATCATTAATTTTAACTATCTCTTTGCAGAAGCCCCCTTCCTTGAGGTATTGGATATGCAACTCTTCCCATGCTAATTATTAAAAAGTGTCAAGCATTAAGATCAAGAATCTATGCTTTTCAACTAGAGAAGGTAGCATTTCCTTAGGTTATGGTCTTAGAAGCATTTTTTTTTTCAATTTCATTTTATTTTTAGGATAACCATAGAGCTGTGTTGGCGTGTTTGTTAGTGCCATGGAAATTTCCTGATTCTGTAAATGAGATATGTTTTGCAAGCAAAAGGTCCAGGGTTAAACTGTGCATTTCACGTGGGAAAGGAACTCTGATATGATTTGGCATGTTGTTAGGCTGCCAAATGTAATTTTTTTGGTTGAAGAGCATGTAAGTAAAGGTGTTAGTAACACTGATGTAATGAGAAACTAAAAAATTCAGGGGGATCAGAGTAGGTGATTAAGTGATACTTGTTTTCACTGTTCCCTCTAATTCCACTGGTCACTAAAGTAGAATCAAAAAGGATAAATAGCATGTTTCTACTACTGACACAGAGATATACTCAAGATAAAAGAAAATGAATTGTTCCAAGCACCTCAAGGACAAAAGACCTATTTTAGACCATGTTTATATTTTACACCAAGCCCTTCTTTTAATGTCTGAGCTCTTGAAACAAAACAAAAATACCCCCTCACAAACAACAATAAAAACTCAAAACCAAAAAAAAACACCCCCACAACAAAACCTATCAAAACTCAGAGCTCTTCTTTGCAAGTCATGTGTGGATGATTACTGACAAATTCATCCATTAATCTTTATAAGTGAAATATTTTTTTTATCCTTCTACTGCTAACATTTCTCATGCTGATAGATTGCACTCTAATAAGCTTTTAAGTGGGTTAAATAACAAATGTATTGCACTGAATTGAGAAAATGAGAGGAAGGGAGAAAACCTTTTGACTAACTCTGAGGTGTTATCTGTGTGGTAGAAATAAATATGTGTGTGCTTCAATGTACATATTTGTTTTTGCACTAAGAATGTTCAACTGTAACCCTAATTTCCAAACCTATATTCTTCAGGTTATATTTTAAAGTTAATACCTACAGAATCATTCCCCAAGAGATAATTCTCATTGTTCTCAAATGCTTCTGTATTTTCAAATATCTGGGGGCTTGTCTGCACAAGGAGAATGAGGGAGCTGAGGGTAAATCACATAAATTTAAATCCTTTAAGTGAGATTAAGCTGCTGGCAGGAAAAGTGAGCATATTACCATGGGGGTTTAATATTCTTTAGTTTATAGAATATGGTAATAGAAAATAAAGACTATTTGAAAGGATGTCTGTTCTGTTCCCCTGCTCCAAGGCAGGATTAACTATTTGCATTGACTTGACTTAAAGTGAGTCTTCTCATTTCTTTCAAGTCTGCTGTGAGTAGAGTGTTGCTGAGAACAATAAGCTGTCCACAAGATGAGTTTAACACACTAAACTTGCCTGATCCACAACTTACACTACTATGTTGCTTAAAGAATGATTTTGATCTCCCTTATTATGTCCTAGCAGTATGCAAAAGGACGTAGGTACCTTTACTCTGCTAACACTTCGTGGGTGATCAAGTTGAATGAGCTCATCCAGGAACATTTTTTCCATGCAAATAAAAGTGGCAAAAATATTTCTTGGTTTTGTATGAAAAAAAAAGTGTTTGGTATGACTCTGTGCGTGTGTCTGACTAGGATAAATGCTACACACAAGGTGAGAAAAAATTTGTATGACTTACTAAGAAATGCTGTAGTTGTGAGAGAAGCACTGTTCTCATGAGCCTGTGTCCCTCTGCAGTCTGTTCATACCATACACTGCCAAACTCCAGAGCATGCATGGCAGCCAAAAATGAAAAAATTTTCAGTGCTTTGAATTTGTGAAGGATCAGTTGAAAACTGTTTAGCTCGGATGTCTCAGTAACAGTGATATAGCATGTATAGGAAAAATATTTAGCTCCAATGACCCTCAAACTTACATGTTCACCTATGTGGTAAGATGATATAGTACATGTCGCTCCATAATCTCAATAATAATAGAATAAAGAAGCCCATCTAGTAGAACTTACTGCCTATCCTCAGCTCTTGCGTGAAAACAACTGTTTGTGTTTTGAACTGTAACTGTTTCCACACCAAGTTTTCACACCAAGAGAGACTTTAGAGGGAAATGTTCATGTTAAACTGAAGTGTGAATTTAATTGTTTCTTACAAGTGTTAAGGGCACACACACTCCATCTTGCTATCTTGCTTCTAAATGCTTTTATTCTAGGCCATTCTTTGCTTTCAGTGGACCATTTTCTCCAGGATTCATTTAACAGTCCAACTTGCTGTCTGTATATGTAATATTGATATGAAAGGTGGTTTTTGCATCCATTTTTCTGCAGCTTTTGGTATTTTACTGTGATAAAATACTACTGTGATATTTTTCATTTGGTATATACATGTAGCTTTTTATGACCCCTGTCTGGTTTTATCTCTTTCAATTAAAATTCTTGGGGTTTTTCCTGTGTATGAAAAGAAATGTGGGCACTGACAGCTCTTCACGTAGCAAAGCTGAAAGCAACAGCAATTCTTGATGATGAGACACAATGCGAACCACTTCTCTTGATTCATGTTACCACTGATATGCTTGACTTGAACTCTTGCTCCTCTTCCACTTTTGTTCTATTTTATGAATCTTTGATCTTTAGAGTTTACAGTTAGCTGCTGTTCTCTTTCTTTGCAGATGCCAGTGTATTATTACCCATCTGGTCAGTACCCTACCTCAGCAACTCAGCAGTACAGACCCATTGCCTCAGTTCAGTACAATGCACAGCGGAGTCAACAGATCCCACAGACTGCACAGCAAGCAGGTATGTACATCTGCTACTCATTTCTTCGGCTGTTCACAGTACCTTTGCTGGGAACATGTGTTGGTTGTACTTTAATTGAACAGTGGAGAAGGAAGCTGGTTGCTGTTCTGCTTGAAAACACAATGAAAATTGCAAACGAAGAAATGTTTTGCTTTGACATCCCAAGCAATGGAAGAGCAGAGGTTGCATTCTCCACCCCTGCTGTCCTGCATGCAGAGCCATGTCCTCTCTCTGTGCTCCGTGCAGCAGGGCAGAGAGAATTGAGAGGGAACTGGTGTGAGCAGTCACATTGCATGTTCACATCAACCCCTGTGGTAGCCCTTCATCTTGGAAACTCCTCAAATGTTTGAATGACTCTACGTAGTGGTCAGGTCTATAGTGATGGAGAAAGGGTCAGTTGTGCTCCACCACCCTCAGCTGTCCCTGAGCCCAAGGAGCGGAAGGTTGTCCATGTGGTTGGTGCCCATGGGGACCGGCTCTCCACAGCGACGTGCGGCTGGAAGGGGGGCCGTTACACTGTAAGAGAGTGAGTAGCAGGTCTCACAGTGAACCGGTCTCTTTTCCTGCCGTGTCACAGCACTCCGAATGACTCCAGAGTAAGAGGACCATGGGGACATCTGGGCTAGCGTGTATTGGAGGAGAGCAGGAATTGTGACTGTTTTTTTAAAGTCGTTGTCTGCCCCTTTAGCACATACCTCCTCTCACAGGGTGTCTCCAACAGTAACTCCAAGTGTGCGGTGAGGGAGGTGGAAGGGAGGGTGTTGTTTTCCCAGTGGAGCTTGCTATTACAGAGGGGTAAAACAAATTCGATCTCGGTTTGGCCAAAACCCTTCCTGAATGGTAAAGCAGATTCCTTGCAAAGGCATTGATATGAAAGTCATTTAAGATGCAAGTCAAGAGCCCAGACATGAGATGTGAACAAGACTTATGGGGTCATCCAGCCTGTCAGCCTGTCTCAGTAATGTGACTGCTGGCAATTTTGTGCCACTCTCTCAGGCACTCAGGGAGACAAAGACACAGCAAACACAGCTCTAACTAAGCAATTGATTACTTTTTTTTATGCTGTTCTGTGTTCTAATAAAATTGGTGACATTTTGGTTGGTGTCAGCGGTGACTGACTGTGTCTGCTTTCATACCTTCGTGTTATACATTCCTGAGAGAGAAGAGGGTGAAGTATTGCACAAAGGTCATCTGTCTCTTGTAGCTTCTCCTGCCTGACAGTCTGGTATGATATTTATTATCTCTATATAGTGGGTCTTTGAACCTAAGTGCAAATCATCTTAGATGACATTATCTCTATCTACTGTGTTGTTATAAAACCATATTTATCAGTTTAATGCTACATCCATAGCATAGTGGAGATTATGGTAAATGAAGTCCACAGGAGATGGTCTGATGCATGTGAATGATGTTCTGGAGAAGATAACAGCTGTTTGATCTTGAGGAAATTGTAGTTTCAAAGATATATTGTAGCACAGGAGCTGTTATGTTTGAGTACAGACAATGCAGAGATGCAAATGCTAATTTTGTTTCAGTGTTTACTGCATCATTTTCCTTACATGTTTGGAAAACATGAGTCAAGGAGTTTGTGTAAAATCTCTAGCACATCAGTCTTTCCCTGCAATTCACTCTTTCAGCTGCCTACTCAGTTGGAAGCATTATTTTTATCTCATGTTTAAAAATGAAAACATTGTGACTACTGTTTAGACTCCCTGCTGTGGTGATGATTTTAAGCATTTAGCTGTTCTGAGATCTTGAGACTTGGCTGAGAACAATTCCGCAAGCTGGTTCATCCCTTTGGCCTCAGGTACATCCTTTCCTGTAGGCATTGTCCAAGCACATGATGTATGTGACAGGATGCAGCGTGCAGTTTCCTACAGATGGTGTAAGGATCATTCAGATTAATGTTCTACTGCAACCCTTGGAATTTGGAAAATAAATAGCTTTCCAATATGTCACATGACAAATAATAAGAGAAGTTTAAGTATAGGAAAGCAAATGCTACGTATTTCTTGCAGAAGGTTCACTGTGAGCACTGAGACACCAGAACCCCAAATGATTCAGTGACAGTTTCACATGGTTTCATGCCTACCACTGCATCTGCTTTTCTTAGAATCAGCCTCCCCACACACATTCATTTTGTTTCTTGTGTGCCTCTGCTGACCTGCAAAATCCTCATCTCTTGGCTCCTCTTTGATGCCCAGGAGCTGCTTGCTGGGCAGGAGAGGATGTTGCACCACCAGAGCAGAATGACTGTGGTACCTAAACAGCAAAAAGCTTCTGGCTCCTGCCGCACCCTGTTGACAGTAGGGCAAGTGAGCTGTGTTGTGTCTCTCTTCTTTCAGGATATTGATTTTTATAAACCTGCAAGAAACATCGTATCTTTGAAGTTTTCGTCTCTCCATCAAACGTCATAAAAATGAGATGAACTCAAAACAATATTCTGAGGGTTATTTGAGGAAACCTGGCAGAGTAATCACATGAAAAATTCCTTTGAATCTTCATAGAAACTTGTAAATGACTAGCAAGTGTTTCGGAATGCAGTTTTCCTTTCCGCACAGACTTAGCTTTAGATCAGCATGTGAGGAGTCATGGATAACAAGGGGCAGGAAAAAGAAGACATGAAAGACAATAGTGCCAGTGAAGTAGAGTGCAGAACAGGAATACTGAGGATGAGAAGGGTGAACAGATGGAAAGGAGGCAGATGAAAAGATGATTTCTGAAACGGTTTCCCCAAGGACCTCACATCACTTGCTGCTTCTTCGAAGAGAGGACAGCTGTGGTGCAGCCAGGCCCATGGGATCCCCAGCTGGCTGCCTGTACCTGCTGGCTGGCTCATGTGGCAACATGAGCAAGGAAGCAGCCTCAGCCTGGCAGCTCAGAAAATACTTTACTAAACTAAAAAATGTTTACCTGCTTGGAGGAGCTTTTGGAAGCTTTCAAAGCTACAGCAAGGAGTTCAGATCTTGCTTTCCCCACTTGGAATGCAGAGGTCAAAGTTTGATCTAATGCCAGCAATTTGTTTTCATTTTTGCTAGAAAAGGTCTTTTCAGGAGTGAAGCGATATTGATGATTTTTACAGTGAACAGCTAAAGTAAAATGTCAGCACAGCATCTGTGGTGGCTGAGGGAGCCTTTACTCTCTCCTGGCTCTGGAAGGAGAGCTATATTGAGTTAAAATGGCTCCAGGGCAGAAAAAGAGATGAGCTCACCTAAAATTAGATTAGAGCTCTGGCAACAATAAATCATTTGGAGAGAAGGATGAAAACATTTTGTGTGTTTATTTACCTTTTTTATTTTGTTTGCTGAAGTGCTGGCTTGTGTGAGAACCTAAGTGACTCATTTCTGGCAGAAGCCTAGTACAAACAGTGTCATCCATGAAGGTTTTATAAAAACCTTTGCCATTTGAATTACATTTATTTCTGTTCAAGCCAAAATGCGGTATCTGGCCAGGTGGTGTCATTGTCTGTAAACAGAAATACTTTTGCTTCAATCAGATACATGCCATCCTTGCTCTTCTTCATCGTATTTCTGCACCATTCTTGTGTCCAGTCCTGTGCAATGCAGAGTTTTTCAAGGTGTTGCCATTAAGTGGGGCCAGGGGTAAGCCAGTGTCTGTCACGCCATGGCATGCGTAGGACATCAGAAGTAGATTCTTAAGGTGTGTTCAGGCAGGTATTCTCATTGTTGAAACCATTTGGGTATGTTGTTGTTATTAATTTCTGTGCTCTGTGAGGAGTGATCCTTGAGATACTGTGAATTGCCCCGTTTTGTAACCAAACAAAAGAAAATATTATTTTATTCTCTATTCACATCTAGCAGTATTCTGTAAATTGCACATCTGGCATCACCAGTTTTTTCATTCTTCAGTAATTATCTCCATATTAATAGTTTCAAAAGCTTTCAATCCTAGTTATTGTGTTTGAATAGAAAAATAGAGATATATTGATGATAAATCAGTAATTATTTTTATTTTATCATGATAAAAGAAATCAGCAATGTGTTATTTTATAATTGCGTCTCTATTTTCTTTCATTATAGCAAATGCTGTGCACTTTGAGGATTTTTCATCTCTGAAGTGCTTCATAAACATGAGCTGGATAAATACATGAATATTACTACCTTGGGATATTCAACTGTTCTTGTTTTTGTTCACAAATGAACGAGCTGCAAAATTTTGCATGATTTTTTTTCTACTTTTGTTCATTGTTGTATGTTTGCGTCATGTCCCAGGTAATTTCAGAGTGCAGCAAAACTTTTAAGGATAAAATAATAATTTTAATATTAAAATAATATTTATATTAATATTATCTTGTTTGGGCCTAGTTGTAAAAGGCTTTTAGCTTGATTTATCACAGCATTGTAAAGTAAAAATCTGTGGCGTGTGTTTTGCATCAGCAATGAAAATCATCTTTTGAGGAGATAAAAGCTAAAATCTATAGTACTACTATAGTAAATCTACCATCCGAAAGTTTGCACTGTAATATTTCCAGACAAAATAAGATGCTATTTAGCATAATTGGTTGTTCTGTAATTCTTGTAATTAATATAATGATTTTAGGATTACTCATGCATTCAAGATTCAAAAATACTGCCATTATTACCTGTTTCAGTGATCAGATAGCATGAAAAGCTCAGACAGCATAGGAAATCTCTGCTTTTTCCTAAAAGCAATATAGTTCTTTGAGTACAGTAGGCAAACAAAGTCCTTATGTGAGGAGAGTTTGTATCTGAACACTGCCTGGATGCAGAATCCTTTCTTAATCAGTATTCATGGATCTTCTGTAACCAGCAAATGTTTGTCTTGAAGGAAAGGTAATATTTCTGATGGAGTACTGTATCATTAGCCTTTGCAGCTTCTAGTTAAGGTAAAAGAGGTAATTGTCTCTTTAATGTATCTCTGAAGGAAATTTTAAGTGAAGACAAAATGTACCTTAACAGAGTCCACAAATTTGTGTAGAAATTCGAGTCAAATTGACAATGAAATGCTGAATTTTAACTTAATTTAATCATTTCAGTGTCAGCATAATTGAAGAGTGTTATCTTCAAGTCTCTTTCATCCTCTTTGTCTTCTGAAAGCATTTATCACTATAAACTGATACTCACCAGTAAAAATGAGGGAAGGGGAATGTGCAGCACTAAAAAAAAAGAACTGGTTTGTTATCATGGTCATTAGAGAACCTTATAAAGAAAGATTGCTGCTTTCTACCTTCATTAGCAACCTGACAGGAGCTCATGGTCCATGATAGATTTGTTTGCGTAGTTCCGTCTATAATTTCTCTTCTATAAACATAAACAGCTTCAATTTTTAAGTATCTGATTATCTGAAGAAACTATTTCTCTAACAGTAATTGCTTACTGTGCTATTGAAACAGATTTGTACAGAAGGTGTCCATCTGTGTTCAAAGCTGTATTTTTTCCAGCGGATACTGCTGCTTCTGGAAAGCATTGCAAGGGGGAGTGCATCTCATTTTTACAGAGTCCTGACAGAAACTGGAGGGATAGAGTCCTACTGGTTTAGATACTTAAATGTAGTGCTGTGCTCATTAATACTGATGTAAGACTTCGAAATTTAAAAGAATTTTATGAAATAGTAGGGCCAAATCAAGAAAGAGTTTGCAGTAATTGTAGTAGGGACTAAGTTTAAAATTGTGATCCACGCCGATATTACTAGTTTCTGTCCAAGTACTTTAGGTTTAAGTTACTCAGAAACTCAAAGCTCTGCCTACAAGCACACTTCTGTTTAGGCTGAGTGTCTCAGCCCAAGAGCATCTGTAAGGCAGAGCTCAGCACTTCTGCTACCAGCTGCCTTAGGGACTTGTGATGGCTGTGCCATGGATGTGCCTGGAGCAAACCTAGGGGACTGTTCCTCAGATTTGGGGTTTTTTCCCCCCTAAATAACATCTGGAGGAAAGGAGCCTTCTTTTTTTGTGGTTGTATTTGGTTGGTTTGGGTTTTTTTCCCGCTTAACTTTATGATTTAGTTCAACTTTAGGCAGATGCCTTGGTCTGAGATGATTTTAACCAATGTTGTGCATTGCAGGGAAGATCCTCACTGGGATCTCTGCTGTTCAGGATTGTTCTCTGTTTTTCTTACAGTCCTTTCTTTGAAGATGTAAAGGGGCAGAGAATTAAGAGTGTGGAAAAAAGGGCACAAAGTGAGAAACTCACTTAGTTTTGTTTATATATTTTGTGTTCTTTTTTTTCTAGTTTAAGGTCTCACTTTTATAGTCTTTCATCATTGTATGTTGTGTGTGTTTAAGATTAGCTACAAGACCCATGCCTCTCCTCAATGTTACCTATTAGTTACACATAGGGAGTTTGCTACCTGAAATCTTGTACTTTGGATTTCATTCCATTACTGCTGGAGGAGTTGCATTCAAGAGTTTTTGAGAAGCTTGCTGGAAGACCCAGGACTGGGGCTTAAAAGTTTTTGAATTTCTGCTCTTAGAAACGCTGAATCTTTTTGTCATTCTGACATTAAGCAATAGTGCTGCACCAGTACTGAGCCAGCATACAGCTTTACAGAATATCTGTAATTTAAATTAATAGCAGAATTAATACTCTCACAGTCCCTACAGCATACTTGATTCTGGAAATTAACAATCAAAATCACTTTTGTCAAAAAGCTTTGTTCTTCCTCAAATGACTTGTTTAATTATTCAGTATTCACACCAAGAGAGAACAAATACTGAGGGAAGAGAACACTGGTAGGCTCAGAAGCTGTAAGAGTCTTAAGAGAGGCACTTAATTGTGGTTTTATTTCAAAGCTTCTGAAGTTTTGTTCAACTTCTCCAATACTAATTAAAATCTAAGCCATTTCTGAAGAAGTTCCTAGGGTTTCACAGTAAGATACAGATTTTTTTTACATTTTAATTTTGTTTTAGAGAATTAGTATATGTTAGTCTCATATGTACAGGAACAACACAGAGAGAAAATATTTCTACCAGCACTGTGCAGTGGATAGAACTTCAAAACAACCTCTGTAAAAATTGCAGAGGCCACACTAAAACATAGGGAGCACTCTAAGGTATTCAACAATGTCTACAAAGAATCTTTGTATTTCTGTCTTGTCTTTGCCAAAAAGAGTCCTACATTATCTCTATTGCTAATTCTGAGTTGGATCAATGTGCAGTGCTCCTACTACTTGTGATGGAATTTTCTGGCACTGAATAATTGAGAGGTTTATTGTAGGCCTGTCTGCAGGGACAGAGGCCATCTCTGGCTCAGCTTCAGGCATGCTGTTCACAGTAGGTCTGTAGGCTTTGGGGCTCAGTTTTCTGTAACTTTTCTGCACATGAAAACATGCAGCAGGATGGAGAAGAGGACAGGAGGGCTTTTGGGTCTCAGCTAATAATTGAAGAAATGTTCTCAATGTACACCAGAGGTCTGCACTGCAGGAAGGAGAAGGAGGAGGGAGCTTTTGCCTTACAGTTGCTATTGATTGAGGATTTAAGAATCGAAGCACAATTTGTGGTTGTAAAACTCAATAGAACAGGACACTTACTTAGATTAGGATGCAGCAGAAGAGGTGTGTGTGAGAGTATGAACTGCTTGGAGGAAGGCCTCACAGCACGTGGTTAGGGCAAAGGAACTCAAGAATGACATGCCAGTAACTGAAGCGGTGATATGTTAAAAGGTCCCAGTGTCTTTACCTGAATTTTATTCAGCCTTTGTTACAGCCAGTTATTGTTTGTCCAGAACAGCATCCCTCTGGAATTGCAAGGATATTTTTATTTTGATTCACCAGTGTTAGTTATTCAGAATGTATGAATTTATATAGCAAGTGAGCAGTTATTTAAAGTTCTCTTCTGTTTGTTTGCAAGTGAAATAAGGCTGATAGTATGGATCTGTGAATGAGGCAGTCCATGAGTCTTCCCAAAGAAAGGAGATGGTTTCCTTAGCAACTAGAAAGGATGCATGATACCTCTCCAAATAGTTCTTCACCTCTTCCCCAGGTCCTGCTTGCTGTTGCAGCTCACTCATTATGCACCAGAGGAGATCACATTCCTGCAGCATGAGCTAATTGTAATGCATGGTGGCTGGTAGCTGTCACTGGTATTGAACAGAAAATAAAAAAAATTGAATTTGCTGTCTGAGTGTCTGGTTCTAACAGCTTGATTATTTCAGTTATTACTAGTGATACATGGTCCCTGCTGAGGTTTCACTTCCAGTGAGTATCTCTGGCATTTGTCATTATGAACGATAAGGATAAACACAGGTTTTCTTGCAGCAGACTCTGGTCAGGGTTCTTTCATGCCTCATAGGATGTAGATGGAGAAAGGAAAGAGGTGATTCTTTACTCAGCCTTAGCTGTCAGTCTAAAACTTAGCTGTAAATGCAAATAATTTCATGTTAATTCACTCCAGAACTGACTAATAGAGCTTCTGTTTCTGCTTCTGCTTTTGTGTTAGTGGCAAGACTTGACTGTATTGTTGTCAGGAATGTCATTTTCAGATTGGAGAGACAAACAAGCACTCTACTCATCTGTTAAACTGAAGGTCCTTTTTGCATAGTGCCTTTTTTAGAAGTTTGAATCCCTAGCCCAATGGTACCTGAATAATGGGAAATTAGATAAACTTTTACCCCAGTTTGCCTGGAAAGAGTTGAGATTAGAAGTACTTTAACATAGATTTTCATTCTTCATTTTTACATATTTAACTTATTTCTATTTTCAATGCAGTTCCCAAATCCTAATGTCATGGTGGCAAATATGGTCTTTTGACTACAACTAGTCTTTTGACTGCCATCATGTAAATACTTCAGAACGCGGAAAGGAAAAGAGGCCAACCTGTGTAATAATGATTTTTGTACCATAGTCATACCAAGGAGCTACAGCTAATTTTGAAGGCCCTCTATGCTAAGAACTGTGTACATGTATATATATAGATATATATAGATATAGATATAAGTTATATAAGAAGGAGGCAGTTAAATGCCACCCTGATGCCCGATCCCATCAGATCTTGGAAGCTAAGCAGAGTCAGCCCTGGTCAGTACTTGGATGGGAGACCTCCTGGGAATACTGGGTGCTGTAGACAGTCCCGAGGACTTCACTGTCACTGTCCAAGCTCACTTGGCTGTGGCAGATGGACCTTAGGACTGAAACGGTGGGGCCAGTTCTGCGCATGCTGTGCCTCACCTGAAAAATCCACTGTGCAGGCTCCAAGGACACACCCACGTAGGGAGAGCCCTTCCCAAATCTTCATTCGTGAAGCCGAGCCATGACCATATATGAAGGAATTTTCTTTTTCACTGCTGGGACTGAGCAGAGAGCTTGCATCTGGTACTAAAATGTTAAGGCAGCCATCCAATTGGCTGTCCAATTCAGGGCCATTGTCCATCTCTAAAAACATTCTTTAGACAGCTTAGGTAAATCAGAAAGGGAAAGAAAAAGCTTTTACTGTGACAGCTGTTTATTCATTCACACCTGTAAAAAGTTGGGTACCCAAAGTTCCCACTGAGTGCTGAAAACAGTAAGCACCTTTTGGGATTGTACATGTAAGATTCCTAAGTGTATTTTCCTAAATGTTATTATGATGAATAGTTTGTGGTTTTGCAACTGTTTGAATTTATCATTGTCTTCAGTCTTGGTGTTGCTTATATTTGCTTATACAATGAAAACCCACAGCCACAATAAGAAGTGAGTAGTGGACTTCGCCTGTAAATAACAGTATTTTTCTTGTTGTGAATAATTTCTTTCTGAAGGATCTTAGCCCTGTGGCATTGCTTAAGGAAAAAAATGTAAAAAAAAGAGAAGCCATTTTTGAGCAAGCAGATATTTAGGCTTTATATATGTATATAACCTTGCTCTTTTTGTCAGCCTGTGTTACCAAAACAATATATTATGGGCTTCAACACCGTCCTCAGGGTTTCCAAGTAGCATGCTGGCAAAACAGAACATCTTCAATAGCATCTGCTCAACAATGCTGCATTTCCAGTTTGCTCTTTGTTAAGAGCTACCTTTCATCAGGTACTGGGTCTGCAGGAGTGCAAAAGACTGAATTTTTACAGGTCCTACAAAGGAACCTCCACAAATTGAATTTTTAAGGTTGCCAAGTACTACTTCATAGAATGAGAAAAAGAGGGGAAATGCATTGCATTATAACAAGCAATGTACTACTTCAAAATGATTGCTGAATTAATAGTTTGTATCAAATGGCAATTTTAACTCTGTCTCTATTGGAGAAATAGAAAGCAATTAATCTTCTGTAGCACATTGTGAAAAATAAGGGCTTATACAGGGTCTCAGTGAGTCTGTTCCTTCACTTAACCTTGAGCTGGGCAATATTATAAATGCACCTACATCGCAAGGCAAAAGTAATTTGGTGAAATAGAATTATCATCTAATGTAGGAATTAGAAATCTGAATTAGGTTTCCTGTTGTTCTTTTTTTGACAAAAGTATGAATTTGCCTATGATTTGTGCATGAAAGAGTGAAGACAGGTTTGTTAAAGCAGATTTTATATCCAAACTTATCACCAAATGGTTTCTATTGCAGTGCTGATGCAGGAAAATGCTCCTGTGCTCTCTTAGCTATAGCTCACATAGAGCCTCTAATGACAGGACTTGTGTTACAGAAGGAGAAGGTGATGTCCAAGGCACTTGGGTGTATTAACATCTTTGGAATAATTTCCTGCTCCTCAGTTAGGGCACCATGTCATCAATACTGCCTTCCACAGAATTTTCAGTGATGTCCATCGTATAAAGTTTCTGTTCCATTGTGGTGAGCTGCTGAGGAGACTAAAGATACAGCTGAGACCTGCTTCATCCTGAGCTTCTCTCCTGCCCACACAGCTTCACAGGACTTCTGCATTGCCCCTCAGTGCCACACTGCCATTCCTTACTGCTCCCAAGCATGCCTTGCAGATCCCAAAGCAGTGCTGTTAACCTTGCTGCACCTTGGGGCTTTTCAGCCAACTCAGTGGAAACTGGTCAGTGAAAGGTTCAATGAAGTATATATGATATGGGTCATCAGTTCATATCATGGAGCAGTGCACAGGACACTCTGATAAGGAGTGAAAAGAGCTGTTTTTTTCTCCTCCAGAACCATTCTATAAAAATGGGAAACGATGATTTTGTTATGTCAGAGTCCTGTTCAGGAAGAAAACATTCCTAAGTAAAGTAAAGCCAAATATTATTCTGCTTTCCTTTGAATTGCTCTTCTGTTTTCCAAAATCTTGCCTTGCAATGTAAGGAATGAGAAATTTGTGCCTAGGAAACATAACTAGCAATGCCAGTGGCTTTGTAGGGTATTGCTGAGTCTGCACACTGAGCCCACTAATTTCATGGAGTTAACATATGTCTGCAGTGAACTGTATTTGTACTTCCATGGTGGAAACTTCTCAGTGATAAAGTCTCATCTGCTTTTATCCATTTTGTTTATGTGTTGATAGTGACCTGTGGACTGTTTGCAAACTAAACTGAAGAGATTTCTTTCTTTAATGAAATTTTAATAAGTGTAATACATAATTGCCCCTACACTCTTTTTTTTTCTTCCATGCAAATTTGAAACTAACCAAATGGCTACAAAGGCTGACAGGCTGTATTTCAATTGACACATGATATAGAACTATCTTGTTTACATTCTTTCCCCTTCCTCCCCCCCCTTTGACGTATTATCTTGTTCCATTATAAGGAAAAAAGTGGAAGTGTGGAGCTACTTATTTTTATTAAGATTTTTAGTCAGTTAGGCTGTGTTTAGTCTCTTTAGCTCTGAAATAAATCAGTTTTCTGACCAATTTGAAGAAGGGCACAGTGAGTTCAGTTTCTCTCTGCTCATTCTACTTGGTTCCAATTAATGCATTGCATGACTTCACAGTGGTGTTTGGAATGCATTAGGCAGCCATTTCTGCCATAATGTGGCCCATTGTGTGTGTAGAATGATATGATTTATTGGAGAAAAAGTGTGAGCACATAGAAATACAATTTGCCTTAGAGAATTATTTCTAATTGACTAGTAAAATGCTGTTTCCAAGTAGGCCATAATTAATCAGCAAGAAGTCTTTTCCTGAGTTTCCTCCTGTAAGTGAACAAACTCAGCACATCCATCAAATAGAAACTGAGAAAATGAGAGGAAAAAAAGCCTGAGTTTCCAGTTAGCAAAGTGATTGTGTTTCTGTGAAGCAATACCAGCAGGACATTTTGTTGAGTGATTGCAACGTTGGCTTTGAAAAGAAATCCTGATTTTCTTATTTCTCTTATGTTTCATAAACTTTCAGTACATTTCTGGTGGCTGCTGCATGATAAGAAGGTGACTGAGGTGGTTCAAGGTGAACGATGGCACAAAAAATGGGCTGCTAAACCAAAACCTTTCTCTGATATACCCTTAAATGGCCTCGCACCTTTTCTTTCATCTTCATTATGTTGTGTTGTGCAAGTACATTCGCAGTTACTTATTGAGCTCTTGTCATGCTGAGCTCACTAAGCACAAAAGTAAATGTAAAATACTTGCGTTGAATATCTGTTTTACAACAGCATTGTTACAGTGCTCTCAAAAGCTTTAGGTCTGCTGATGTTTTATCTGGAGATGAAACAAATGATAACCCATTTTTTATACTATGTTGTAGTAATTTGAAAATCTCAGTAAGTTTTGTTAACCAGAAATGTGATTTTCCTTATTTTTGTTGGTATGGTGTTTGTGAGAGATCTATGATGCCAAGAGCTAGGACTTCACAGGGCACACTACTGGTGATGGAGCAGGGGTGGATATTGGTGCATCTGCTGTGCAAGTGGTTCATGTCAGACTTTGCTTTAGTAGATGCAACAATATGTCCTTTATCTTCTTGTTCAGAAAATTGGGAATGAGATTTACTTTTTCAAAGAACTCCCAGTTGTTCATTGTTTAGTGCAAGATCCACAGGGCTTAGTGGTTAGAGAAAGATATTTGCAGGGTGCGGGGAAAGTGGGACCTTCTGGATGTGGAAATGGGGGGAATGCTGGAGTGTCCGTTACAGGAACCAGCCCTCCCAAAACCTCTTGGTTAATTTACAAGAGTTGACTTCTTTTCAGAAATCTGAAGAACTAGCTTGCTGGAGTGAAATGCAGAAGTGCAACACTTAGGTGGGGTCATGTGTAAAGGGTCATAGCTGGGTTATGCTCTAAATGAGCAAAAGCCGTAATGTTCCAAATTGTTGTTCAGTCTCTTAGGTAAGGATCATGTCTTTCCAGTGGTTTTGAAACTAGGGATAACTTTAGATTCATTTCCAAGAATGCCTATGAATTGGTTAAGAAAATCCCTTAGTCTTGATGGGCAGTGAAGGCAGTGAAAGCAACTGTTCCAGGATTTCAGTATGTAGGCTGAACTTTTTCCTTTGCTCAAAAAGTGGCTGTCCAAGAATTTTCTATTGCTTTCTAGTGTCTAAGGAAGGACGGAACTATGAAGAAGATACTGAACCTGTTTTTTAAAACCTTGTTTTTCTAAACAGCTTCAATTTGTAGAACTTTTTGTGCCTGTCATACTAGAAACACAGCCTGTGGACTGCTGTTGTCCTTGGGAAGAATTATGTTGGGCCTGAGATCTTCACTTTATTATGTGAATATTGGAGACTTCCCAGTACCAGCAGTTCAGTCTTGTTTAAAAAGAACTTAAGATTTTTTTCTTTCTTGAAAACAATTTTGTGAAGTTAAAAAACAGTCACCATATAATAGAACAAAAAGCGGATGAGGCAAGAGCATTTAAATGGTTCACATGAAAACATCCCCAGTTCTGATGCTTTCATGTGAAAACCACCTTTGTCATTTGACTTGTCCTGTTTTTCTCCTGCAGTGGAGCTGTGGGCCACTGAAGTGCCTACTTACATCCATTCCTGTTCACGTGATCATTTCAGGGGTATGAGCCCCATCTCACACCATAGGACTCCCTTATATGTTTAAAATGCTTTCCTGTGTAAGCACTTTTTCCCATGTATCTGAGGCAAGAGCAGAACTGTGTGATATTGCTTCCTGAGGAACAGGGAATTCTATTTGGATCCCAAGTGGCCAGCAGCTGATTTTTTAATGCCATCAATACCATTGCTTTGGGATGACCCCAAGGCCAGATAAGTTTGTGTGAAG
Source organism: Myrmophylax atrothorax (assembly GCA_026770055.1). Classification (NCBI taxonomy): domain Eukaryota; kingdom Metazoa; phylum Chordata; class Aves; order Passeriformes; family Thamnophilidae; genus Myrmophylax; species Myrmophylax atrothorax. Next base: position 71,771 of record JAOXXN010000468.1, on the reverse strand, counting down.
CATTTTTTCCAATTTATTTTTCAGTATTCCTTGTGTCCATATGTTTCTTTCCAAAGAAGAACATGCTTTATAAAATTAATGAAAGCCCCACATGTGTGCCTTCTGAGTATGAGGAGAACATGCTTAAGGAGGTACGTTCTCCCCCATATCCTTAAACAAGGAGCAAAGAAAACTTGTGGCTTCAAGCACCAGTTCTCCCCAGGGCAGGAGGTTAACATTTGACAAGATGACTGACCTTTTGAAGTGTCCCAGTAAAAGCAGATGTAGATTTCACTGAAATTTACTTTGCCTACTCAGCATACTTCTCACAGGATTTTTCCCACAGCTCACAAAGGTTCCATCTGGGGAAAATTGCAAAGCAATGTGTACCAATCCATCTGTGCTCTTGAATGTCTAGACCTGTGTAAGGAGTGAGGGGAAGTCCTCATAGGCTGTCATGCTGAAAACCATTTTGAAGTCCTCCTGTGGTCTGCAACATAGGAAATATGAAGATCAGAAAATCTGCTGTGGCATTTTTCAAATTCATTCAAATTCTTCAGCAATTTGTAGGGCAAATTCTGTTGCTGGTTATTAGGGAATTAAATGCCGCATCTCATTTGTATGTGCCAAAGACACTGGAATTAAGGTTGTAGGGACTACTTTTGCATTGTCTTTTCCTGATTTCTGAATATTTAACCGTGCCGCCCTGGTGCTCTCTGAGGCTGTACAGACACAAATACATTGGCTGTGTTCTGATTTTTGAAAGCTGGAAGTATGACCCCTAAAGACAAGGCAGCTATAGCAAGCAATGAAAAATTTCTCAGTTTTCAGTGGTTGATTTTCATTGTCTCTGCACTGATGTCTGTGTGTGGTTTGCTGCAGATTTATTTCTCAGGAATAACTGCAGTTCCCTGCTGAAGGGTCCCTTGATGGTGAAACTGCTGTGATCACACTGTGGAAGAGCAGGGCTGGCGTGAAGGGAACCTCAGGGAGTATGAGACTTCTCTTTACTTTGGACCTTCACCTGCTGGTGTGAACTGACATTTGGACAGGTGCGTCTGCCCAGACCATCCTGCACCATCAGAATTCTTACTTGTGTGCAGGACTTGGGAGAGAATGGTACTACATGACTAGGTTTCCCATCCTGGTTAGTTCAGCCTTTGGTCTTGAAAAGCAGATTATTATCTACTGAGTTAGAATTGTACTTTTATTTTGGCAATATATTAAAATAGAGTCTTAGTAAGGGGATACCAGTTGCCCTTGCTTGAGAAGTAATATTGATCCCAAGAATAAGAAGCTTTTGTCTTCTTGTTACAAAAGATTGTAATATTGACATAACAGAAACTGAAAAATTGAACATAATATAGGGAGGAATTTTCCTTCCACTTGAAGAGCAGCACTGCAAAAAGATGCTGTACAGTTAGCAAGCGTGAAAGCAGGTGATAAAATACTTTCAGCTTTTATACTGCATTTACCTTTTATGGCAGCTTTCCAGAAACTGCCATTAGACTTGGGAGACCAGCTACTGCTTTCCTGGAGGACCCAAGGAACTTGACACCTATGGAACATTTCCAGTTTTGACATTAACTTGTTTGTGTTGCTATAGTTGCTAGAGCCCATGAGTAGAACCATGGCTAGGTATTATTTAATACCTAGGGAAAAAGAAGGGAAGTGGTGTGGATTATGTACCTCAGCAGGTTTCAGAGACCACCTTCTCTCCTTTTCTTTTGATGGTGTTTTCTGTTTAATCTTTCCTTGCAAAGAATCATGAAATCATAAGTCCATCACGCAAGATGGTGGGGTTTGTTCTGTAGTGAGGTCTCAGAGGTGCAGAACACCATTCCTTTTCTCTCTTTGGAAGAGAAATGAGCTGCAGCAGCAGCAGCTGAGCTGGCTGCTGTGGCCACAGAGGCTGGGAAGCTGTCAGAGGAGATGGAGACAGAGCAATAGTTTTACAGTAAGCTGAGCTCCTTAGACAAAATAACACCTGTGCCCACATGGAAAAGTTAGCCTTCCAGGGAAGGATCCTGAAAGACATTTCAAGGACTGCGACATAGAAATGGGTGTTTAAGAAGGAGGGAGATTTGGAACCTATTTAATAGTGTAATTTTCCAGGGAACAGGGGATAGATATCTGGGTTAGAGGTTGTGGGAAAAATACAAATAAGCATTTTCTGGTCACTTGTACTATGATTATTGGAGTGCAGTGAGGATTATTTTATTGCTTCAGGTCAGCAAGCCACAAGCAGGTGATGGGACAGAGAAGAGTGTTCTTGTTTCTTCTGTCATTGAAATAAGACAAGGGCTGTGGCAATTACTGCTGCCTCCTACCCAATTTGCAATAGAGGGGGGAGAATCCTTCCCCTGTTTACAGGTAAAGTTTAACAGAATATTTCTGGTCTTATGGTAAGGTAGAATTTGAGGGATGCTGCAGATATTCCTTTATTTAAGTGACAAATGTGACTCTGAAGGGTACAGACAAGAAAAAGAAAGGCAAGTAGTGAATTCCTTGTTCCATTTTCGATATCCATGTTGTCGTTACCAAAGAAACAAAATGCTCTCATTCTTCTCCCTTGCTTGAAGAAATCTATTTCTGCCTTGTATTTCTATTAAGTGCTGTAAAAAAAAATCATAATTACAGTGTACTAAACTAATTCGTCTACACTGCATTAAGCTTAAAATAATGTTGAATCCATATTTCCATTAGCTAGCAATGAAAAAACTATTAAGACTAAGGCTTAATACACAATCAATTCAATTCCTGCAAAGGTTTCTACTGAAGCATGGTGCTGCAGAGCTGTAAATAAATGGAAGCAATTGCCTGAAATTTGCTGTAGTATCTGTACTACCCAAAATTTCAATTCAAGAAAAAACGTGTTCTTTCTTCTAAGCATTAGATTAGAACTACAAAGAGGCAGGTTCAAAAAGGGTATAGAGCTCATCATTCCTATATGCTTTAGGGAAATTAGGAAAAATAATTGCTTAGTTTTGTTGCTTTTGCATTTTCTCCAAGCCTCCATCTGCAGAAAAAGTGTGTAGCTCACTTACTTTTAAAGAATCAATCAATATATAGGTGGTTTATATAATTTTAGTTATGGTGTCACTGGGGCATTTTTCATCTGGAGACTGTAAATACAGAAACAGAATTCTTGGACATTTACTGGAATAAACTCCAGAAATGGCCAACTTCCTCTAAAAGTTAAACAAATTCATTCTCTAAGTATGCAATATGTCTGAGGTCCTCAGGTTGTACAGTAATGGCTATAGTAGAAATGGACTTGATACTCATTATCACTTCCCAAAGGAGTGTTTCAGATGAAATAAAATTAAAATGTCCCATCAGAAACAGGGTCTTTATTAAACGTGCTTTATCTTTTGGACATGAGCTGATTACAGTGTAACTGCTGACAACGTTCTTTCAATCCATGGCAAGATGCAACCGTTTTGGCCTAGTCATTAATTTCTCTTGCACACAAAGATGTGCTTACTAACATATCAGAATAGGAGGACTGTGATAACTGGAGGCAGATACTAAAATTTCTCTAGTAATATGAGAAGAGCCTGTCATGTGGATCTCCATAGCTCTGTCCAAGGATGTTCCCTTAAGGACACCCTTTGAAGTACAGGTTGACTATGAAAGTCAGTCTTGATTTTTGCTAGTACATCAGAGAGTAGAAGTTAGTCCAAACTGTCATAAAATAATTTTTCAATGCTTTATGTTACTAAAACCTTGCTTTGGCATAAGACTTTGTCATCTAACTTTTTCTGTGCTTCTTTTCCAGTGGTGCTCTGAGCCATGCTCTTTCTGTGAGGTTGAACTGGTGTGGTAGTGAACAAGTGTGCCTGGTAACTTGCTTCCCTCTCAGAAGTGGGGATGCCGGTGCCAGCATGGCTGTGGTGACTGCAATGCGGCCAAGTCCCAATCCCATTAGCACAGCTAAGCCACAGCAGCTGCTGGGTCACTTCATCTGCCCTGTTGAAGTCGTGCAGAGGCAGGTGCAGGCAAGGTCTGTGGTAGGTTGGCAGCCTGTAAGTCCACAGCCTGCAGTTTGCTTCAGTGCCTACAACCTGGAAGCAGGAGGTGGTTATTTCCCAGCTTTCACCTAAGAGGTAGCATCTAAACTGTGATCTTCTGTGCCAAACGTTGTTACAGAGGCAATTTGTGAATGCTTTGTATGTCAGCTTTGGCTGGGAAGTCCCAACAACTCTCACAATCATAACATTATCTTCCAGAGAGCTAACAAAAATACAGCTTTGATGTGTTTCTTTTGGTGCTCAGATGCTGTTGCATTTGAGGTATTATCATGAAAACCACATTATCACAGTAACTCAGGGCCTTCAGGCATCTGATGTTGCCAATTGCCTTCACTTCTTGCTGGTATGTAATTTATCACCAGTGTGGCCTACCCTGCTAATATGTGCCCTTTGTGGGCAGAAGCGAAGCTAATATACTTTCAAAGTGTATTTGAATTGCTTCCATAAATCACAACTGTCACTGTGAGCAGTTTTATCACTTGCCCAGAACAATATGTTATGTTCATGCTTTATAGTCTTGATACTATTCTAGACTTTTATTTGTGTAAATTGTAATGCATCATAACTTATTTTATCAAACAATTTTAAGCAGCCCTGGTTTTCTTATTATTTTACTTTTACATGGAAAATTTGCCTTGCTATGCAAAGAAGAGCATTTTTATGAGGTATGTTTTATAGTTGTAATTAATTTTTTTTATTATTAATTAGCTCTAAGAACACTTGCAGTTTGTTTTCTATTAGTTAATTTTCATTCTTCTGAGAAGTTCATGCAGCTGAGGTAGCTTTATCTTTTTGCTCATGTCCTCTCCCACTCTGTTGCGTATCAGGAAAAGCAGCTTCATGGCAATCCTAGGTCATGGAGTTGGATACTGGGGAGGAGGAGCCTCCCTACCTCATTGATTTTATTTACTATCTGTGCAGAATATGCATCAAACCTATTAATGGTGTGGATTTAAAATAAAATAACCTTGTCAATCCTGACAGGACTTACAGACTTTCTACCTGAGACCTCTAGGATAGCGTAGGCAGGGAAGTCACAAATAGTTAATTGTGTCTAAGGCATAATTAATCTCCTCATCTTGGAGTCCTTCCCCTGAAACATAGGAGACAGCTGGGAGTGTGAACAGCACTCAGAGCTGTGATGTGGTGCCCTGGCTCAGGCTTGGGCTGGGGAGGGGGACAGTTGTGTCTCAGCAGCCAGACTCACTCACCTGGGCAAGGACCAGCTGCACTCACACTGCCTGCCCACCCTGTCCCTGTCCCAGGTGTGCTGAGTGGGGCTGCTCCCATCTGCCAGCTCAGCCTCCCCACAGGCAGAGAGGCCTGGTAACATCACTGAAAGGTCTGCACAGACACAAGCTCATCCATCACATTTTTCGCCTTATGGTGGTGGATCTGTTTATGTTTGTGTCCTGGGACTGGTTTAGGACTTCACTGCAACAAGAGACTCTGCTCAGCTCTGTCTCAGTGATGCTCTGACATTGAATGCACTGTTTCCACAACACCCAATAAAATGTCTCCCTTTTATGGCTATGCCTCAAATACCAGTGACTATTTATGTAACATTTTGCCATGGCTTCTCCTGTGATGGGGAAAAAAAAGTGTTGTGTTTTTTTTTTTTTAACTGATGCATTAGCTCATTCTAGAATATGAGAACAAGGTCTATAAAGCAGTCAGTTTTATAATTAGAAAATTATTTATTTGCAGCATATATATTTGCTAAAATGTAAAGATTGTGTTCTTGTGGTTTTCAGTTTGAAGAAGCTGTGCTAATTGTTTGAAATGGAACAGTGTCTCTAATGAAGGGAAAAAAATTTAGGTGTAGATTGAGTTCCTTGTCATGAATAGTCTAAAGGTATGACTTAGGTTTGTCCTTTTACAAAAGTTAGTGTTTATTCTCAGAGTTTGCACTCAGAATGAGCAGTAGTTGCTAAAGAACATTTTGCAGATGTGTTTGCAGATCCTGTGATTTTCTCTTTTCAAAAATTTTAGCTACACAGACATTTTCAGCAGATTGGCTAGGCACATCAGCTACCACTTCAGAAATGCATGTTGTAAATTTTACATGAAGAGACATTTTTAGCAGCTGCTTTGTGGCTTGACTTTCAGCCGCCCCAGAAAGGGTATATGCAATCAGTTTCACCATCCAGACCATGTAAGCAAGAAACAAGTATTTTAGCCTAAGGATGACTTGGGTGATGCTACTGCATTAAATTCAGTGATTGCATGTACAGGAATGCATATGTACTCCTGCCCACATACATTGATCATTTCATAGGATCAGAGGGGCTAAGGATGGAAGATACTCCTGATTCTGTGAAAAACACTCTAAGAAACCTGGTCTTCCCACACTAGGCACCTCTCCCACCTCAGCTAATCTTGGGGAGCTGCAGTTGCCTTTTACCAAGCATTGTAAAGCTTTTGCAAACCCTTTCAATTTAATTTGAAAATGTCCATTCATATTGGTTTGCTGGCAAATCAGAGATTTGATAAATCAGAGACTGTAATTAAGATTTTGCTCTGGCAGATGTCTCTTACTACACCCTCTTCCTCACCTTCCTGCCAGTAGAGACAGGCTTTGGACTCTGGGAATTTGCCACACCCTTGCAGGCACTGGCAGAGAAAAACCTCTTTTTTTTTGGTTCTAAGTACGGTTCTCCACTCAACTAAAAATTTTGCGAAGCTCTGTGTGTAACTGTTAGCAAGTCCAGATTATATTGAAGATCAGATATTTTCCCAATAACTTTATCAATTGAGTATATAGCACTTCTCAGTACTGCTAGATTTCAAAATGTCTTTTGAAGATGTCACCCCTTGAAACCTTATTGTGCAGATGAGAAAACTAATAAGCAGAAAGAAGTAATGCACTCAGAGTGTACTATGTCCAGACAAGCAAAAAGCTATCAAAATTCATGATGTATGCAAGGAAAAAGTTCTGCTGCTGGCATGCAAACCTACCTTGACACCCAGGCTGATCTTTAGTATTTATGCTGAGTTGAAGACTCTATATGTTTATGGTCTTTATTGTGCATTTTCCATAGCTCTGAATGCTTAGCTGGCATCCACCAGGAATTCAGACTTTGCAAATACTTTTGACCATGAAGATTGTAAACACAGCTTTGCTGGGGTTGCAAAATATTAAGTGTGCTGTGTGACAGCAAATGCTCTGTGGCAGCTCTGCCCCAGTGGTTTCTGAGAGCAGACATCGCCCTGGAGAGACCCATGGCAGACAAAGCACGAATATTCAGAAGACTTTCCTGCGTTTAAATTTGTGCTATGCTTCAGATTTTTTTGCTAATGAAGGTAAATTTTGCAACATTTACAGTTGCACAGTTTCAGATACTTTGAGGGAAGATAAGAGGATCAGGACTGATCCTATGGTTTTTGCAGAACAAGTCTGCATAAAATGCTTTAGCTTGGCAGATCAAGCCTTTTCAGGCTGTTGACACTGGTTGAGTTAACCAAGGTACCCTTTTGCAGCAATAACAGTGGACCAGCTATAGTGGGAGATTTCCAGCTAATATGCTGGGGATGAGCAAGGGCATAGAGAGGTTTTCTTTCATGTAGCAGAATTTTAAACCCTGGTCTGGCTAAACATTTTGACATCTGTTGACCATAGGCCTGTTTCCAGGCCTTCTGAAACCCACAGGATGCCTGTCCCTAGCCCAGGTGAGGCAGGGACTTGGGGGGCTGATGCCTGCCCAGTTCCCAAGCACTGCTGTCACACTGTTGTCCAGCTTGGCAGAGACTTGGGAATAAGTGCAAAAATAAGCAGTCTCTTCTCATCATCCCCCATCTCCCTGTTCTCTTTCTTCTGCTCTCTTTGGGCCAAGATTTCTTGGCAAAGCTATACAGGAAAGCTTGCTCCTGAGTGTATTTTCTATTAATTTCTTTTGTGAATACGAAAGGAATGTGTGACTCCAGGTGTTAATTCTCATGTTTTCAAAAGTGAGATGAAACCCAAGATGAAAGTTTGCATCCACAGTGCATTCCCCTTTTTTTTCCATGTTGGTTTTTTTTTTTTTTTAATGTTCACGTTTTTCTACCTACCCACTGCAAGAGTTGAAAATGCTTTTCCCTGTGAGGTGGAGATAGGCAGGCTTTGCAGATTTAGCTACAGATTTAGGTGGGAAGATACAGCCCATACATAGTGCAGTAATAGAATGTATTGCTTTTATACCTCTGACAGAATTGCAATTAGTGTTTACCTTTCTGCAGTGATTGTGGAATGGAGTGGCTGCCTCAAATAGAGACTGATGCAAAGTACTTGTAGATACTTTACTGGTCTTTTGCTTTGTAAAGGGGTAAGGGAAAGGGACGGTCTTAATGATAAGGATTGCTTTAGCAAAGGCTTAACGCAATTTCTTTAAAGCACTTTTTAATTAAGAAAGACAAGAGATGTAAATTAGAGTCTACTGTAAACTAGAAGGTTTAGTAATTGCAAGGCAAACACGAGGGGGAGCACCCAGTGCTTGTGCCACAGAAGCGAATTAAGTTAGACTCGCCCCTCATGGCTGTGTGGTTTATTGTTTGCCAGTATCTCCTGGTATGTAGCCACTGCTAAGTCTGTTGGCTCTTTCATGTGGGTACATATATGTACATTGGGCCATGCATGAATGCAGGCTCAGTCCCATCTTGCCCCATTTTTCCTCTTGTGGGTTAAGCAGTGGCTGTGCAGAAGGAGACTTGAGAAATGAATTGGTTGCACATATTGTAGAACTGAATTTTATTGGAACAAATAATCAAATCTCCCATTTGAGATCCCCTCCTTTGAGGGGCTGAGTTCCCTGGCCTCAGTCCAGAGGTGTATTCAAGCCTGGAAATCATTGTTCTGAGATAAGAAATTAGCTCATATGCTTAAAAGTTAAGCAAATGCTCAAGGGCTGTGCTGTATAGGGGCTGGAGTAATCACTATGTCATGGGTGAGTGCTTCTAATATGGTACAAAGCTGGTTAAGGTTGATTGCTAACCCCAATAGTCTTTGGATTGCGTTCTGCATGGGTGCACTTGGAAAAGATGAAATTTTTGCAGTTGGACCCATATGGGCAGACATATGCTCCATCAAAGTCCTGTTGGCTTCAGTATCATCCTCGCATCTGTTTGTCTCTAGCTGGGAGATGTAGCCCGTAACTTGTGTCCTTATGTTATAGGTATACAAACACACGTCCTTTTGCTCAGTGATTGGATACCTATAGGTGTAGCAGAAGCAGTGGGGAGGAAGAGTGCCACTGGGCAGTGGCTGTGCCTTTGTTGCAGGCAGTATTTCCAGCTGATGAGGTGTTTATGAAAACACTGTGAGACTGAGCCACAGAACAAAGCCCAGCTTGCAAGGGTGAAAAGCAGGGATCGTTAGTAATATGGTGCTAGCAGCCATCTACCCCAATCTGCTCACAGTAAAATGCAACACAGTACAGGGAACTGTGCATCACTGGCACACTGCAACCTTCCTCCAATAGGCAGGATGTGGACAGGACCCTATACGTGGAGCTACATGGAAAAAAATAGTGTGGCAGAAGCAGTAAGAGCACAGGGACCATCATCTCCGTGTCTGTGCCGGTGAGCAGCAGCCTGCCTGAGCAGTCCCCGCTCAGAACAGGGCTGTAAGCACTCAGCACACAGATTTTGGTGTACTTTCCAGAAAAGTGTTATACAGTCCTGCTTCTTTTCTCTGTGCAAATTATTTCTCTTGGGTGCTTATTTTTCCATCTCCACTTGTCTTGTCTGTTCAAGTGCATCATCTCCAGTGTAGGGACTGCAGCTCTTCCTCAAATTTAGACCGTATCTGGCATGGAGGTTTGGCCTGTGCTTATGGATATTTCAGCAGTATCAAGAGCTGGTATCAAGGTATGATACCAAGATTTCAAGCTGATATCAAGAGCAAAGTTATAAAAGATAGCTCAATGCACAGG
>JAOXXN010000468.1:12176-39257 GCA_026770055.1 Myrmophylax atrothorax | reverse complement strand
AAAAATTTTGCAAAATTGAAAAGTATCCTTAGTTACTTTTAAATTAACTTTTTTTTTTTTAATGTTTTTGTCCTGGGGAATAAAAAACCAAACTGCATAAGGAAAATTTGAAATGTTAAATTATTTTTAAAGTTCTACATGCTAAATCCACATCCTGTCCCAGCTGCAAACCTGCACATGCTCAATGAAGCATTACATCTCAGTTCATCCTTGTGTTTTTAAAGAATAGCTTCAGAGAAATAAGTCCAAAAAAATTCCATTTTGTGCTGCAGGTACAGTTTTACAAAAGGCATTTGCAAAATTAATATACGATGAAGGTAATATATAGCCCAGTACAGAAATTATATTCATTGAACTCTACTCAATACATCCCAAAAGAAATGTTTTAAAAAGGTCCCCTCAAAAAGCACTGTGAATGTTCAGATAAAAAGAAGGCTTCTCAGATCCCAAGGCTACATGTGTTTTTAACCCTAAGCATAAGTCATATGGGGGTGAATCAAGGCAGTTGCCATAGCCAGGTTTTGCTTGCAATTCTGTGCCAGATCCTCTCAGCCATCAGGAAACATCACTTTCATCTGCATAGAAAACAGATGAACATGAACTCCTTCTGTAATTTTTTATTTTTTTAGTCAGTGGCTTCTGAGTGTGATAGGAAGAGCAAGTGAATTGATAGTAGACAAGACTGTAAATTTTCTACTTAGTTCCCATTAACTTTAATCTCAGCAAGATCAAATCCTATGCCAGCTGGAGCTCGTAGGGGAAAAGACATTCTATGCATGTGAGTAAAAATTTTTGTTATTAAGAAAAATGCCTTGTTGGGATTTTTCTAAAGCCTTTCAATTGAAACAAAGATTTAAAAAATTCCTCATAACTGTGCTCCTGTATCCCAAGCTAAGTGTTGCTGATTCATTGAGGATATGACTTAGACATGGGACAAGATATCAGGAGGTGGGTGATCACAGTACAGTCTTTTGCTGTGCAAAATTTCATGCAGTTATTTGTTCAACAAATGATCTTGTTCTCCCAAAGAGGGAACAAACTGACATTGAGATCAAACCTTAACAGGTAAATCTGGACAAATTCTGCCTCTGAGATAAAAACTTCTAAAATATCTTAGTATTTTCCCAGGGAAAAAAAAATTACTTTAAACCCTCAAACTGTGATGCCAATTGTAAAGGTCAGGTCAGACCTTAAAGCAAAGTGCTGGATATTTGTAAGCTTCCTATAAATAACAGTTTACAGTAATTAATTCTCACATGGATTCTCAGTTAATCTCATCAACAGTAAATAAAATGGAAGTAAAATGGAGGCCGTCAAGCATCCAGAATCAGCCTGACCCGGTTTGAGGTGAGTTTGCTTCCATGTGCAGCAAGCAGGAATGCATTTGCATGGAGCTCACATGTGGCACTTGAACCAAGCTTCTGTGTGCATAAAAGGCCCCTCTTTCCTTTTGTTTCATCTGTACAGATGAAACACTGAGACAGTGTGCTGTAATTCAGAACTGCTTCAGGCACCCACAGTCCTGCTTCCTACAGGGTGCCTGAGCCTGGTGGGCAACATATTCCCATGACTATGGGCTATGCACAGCTTGATGCCTCTTTTATTGGCATGGATATCAGAAAACCACATGTCATGGGCCTCACTGTCATCTTCCACTAGGCTGAAATTATCAGGGTGTGTTTCAGAAACTACAAAGGGGTCCAAATGATGTGGTAGACACTCGGGTAGATCTGGATGTGTGGATAAATCTGGATCCTTCCTGCTGTTCTGGGGGTGGGGAGTGCAATAAAATGGACTCTTTTAAGTATTTCTTGAACAGATTTTGTCTTCCCAGTCCATTGACACTTGAAGATTGTATGTAGTTGGCATGTGGTGGAAGGAGTTACTGCTGATGTGTAAATAAAGATGTTGCAGACATCAGAGCTGTCACACAGCAGCAGAACGAGCTCTGGACATGAAGCATTCATATGGCTCAGAAAAAAAATTTGATCTGAGTGATGTTCTATTATTTATGCATGTGCTTCTATGCATCTCTGGACTGGGGCTGTATTCTTCAGAAGTCTGTCTTACACTACAGCAGATGTTTGCAGTGCAGGGCTGGAAGCATTGCCCCTCTTTGCTTAAGAAATAATTGGGGTTTGGATCAATTTTTTTTTTTTTTGAGTGGGAAGGCTAGTTTTCTGAACAGAAGTAGGTATCTCTTTCACAAAAAATCTCACGAAAAATGTCTGTTAGTCACAGTAACTAATATTATGTGTCTAGGGAAGCTGCAATTTTTTCAAACCCCTCAACCAGCACAGGACTCTGCTGGTATAACACTCTTCTCATCTATAAAGCATAAGATTTTTAAAAAACAGGGAGTGATGTTTAACTAGAAAGGTACCAGTTGCTCTTTTAAAACATTTTTGTGCAAGTGTACCACTCCATTTTTTAAAAGAACTGATAATTTCTTCTGCATTCAAAAGCAGCAGAAAGACCTGAGAGCAAACTGCAGGGCCTTTTTGCTCAGCTCTGTGTCATGAGCTCTAGGGATAGTACAAGACAGATACCAGTGTCTATAAGAGAATTTTTACTGCATTTTTTTCCTCCCCTTTCTTTTCCTCTTTGCACTGCCCAGTTTTGTTCCAGATAAATAAACTTACACTGCTGGGTGCCAGGTGTGAGAACTCTGAAACATCTTAGACAGGAAACAAATGGCTTGCAGATTCAATGAGAGCAGTGTGGTGGAAGCACTAGTTTTTGGGAGCAGGTGAGGTCCAGAGCAGTTAAAATGATGCTGTGTGCTTCAGGAAAGTGTGCTGAGCCTCTGGAGCTTAGCACGGCAAAGTCTCGAGCCTGCTGGCTAAAATGAGGAGCCTGCACTCATGCTGGTTTGTGAAGGTGCACAAGCACCAGTGTGAGAAATATGCATGACCTGATGCCAATGGGGCTTGCAAATGAATTCCTACCATGACTACCTGTTCTCTGTGCATGTTACGGACAGTGTGGCAGTGGTCTTTGTACAGCAGAAGTATGAAAGGGCCAGTTGTGGCTGTACACAAGACGACAGAGAGAGCATTTCTAGTACCAACAATATGTATAAATCAGTAGGAAAAGGATGCCTAATGCTCTGGCACGTATGAGATCCAGAACAGAGATGCAACAGATACTAATAACCACATTACAGGACTGGTTGTGTGGGAGAGGACCAATCTTTTGAGTTCACAAGAGAAACACAGGCAGAAAAGGCACCATTTGAGATTCTCAACCTGTGCTAGCAACAAAGAATATTCCCTTTTGGTGCTGCTGTTCCATTTAGAAGAAGAGCTTAGTTTTTAATGATAAAGACATATCCTTTACAGTATTTGGGAGGATGCAGTATTCCAGGGTGGCATGAATCACTCTACGAAGTCCCCACTCCTCTCTCTATTGACACCAGGGGAGCCAAGATAATTAGTGTAGCTTGACAGACAACTTCTATACAGTGAGATGTGGGAAAAATGATACCCAGGGCACAGAAATCATTCCAGGTACACCAGTGACAACTGGATTGCCAATGCCCTGTGCCAACTATCATTAGAATACACACTTCCACCATGAAGTGAAGCACAGCCCTTTTAAATGAATCACTGTGGTGCACGTGATGGGTAATAGTTGGAGAAAAGGCCTGAAGGTCTGTGATGTTTCTGTCACAGAATGACTTATTTCTTTGGAATTAGTAACATCTTGAGCTAAGGGAAGACCAAGGGGAAGTGCTGGGATGTGATCTTTGCTCCTGACAGATAATGAAACAAGGACTTTCGATTCAGTGCGCTGTCGGTGAGTCCCATAAAATCAAGGGTCACAATCATTCTTTTTCTCAGCCTATTACCCACTGTACTTCTTTGTAACAGTCATTTGTCTGTGTCTGGCTTCTCAGCTGGACCGTTTCAAAGTGAAATGGTGGCTGTCAGCTTGTAAGAGAATTTGGGTCCTGCACCAGCCTACACAGGATTTAAGACCCTGACAGCAGAGACCCACATTGTCAGTGGCTTTCAGATGGCAAGAAATATCATCTGCCAGCCCAACTGCCTCAACACGTGCACATTCCTGTCAGTCAGCTTTGGTTCATATCTACATTTAGCTCACAAATAACGCCTAATGCCGATGGCCCCAGACATGCAGCTATGCAACCTTCTGGTCACTTGTGTGGACCAAGTCACCCTGGCATCTGTGAAGCTCAGAGTCACGATGAAGCAGGCATCCTGCTCGGTAATCTGCTGTGACACTTAATCCTGCATTTGTTTCTTGCTTACTTACAGCAGCCAAAGTGGCATTAAGAGCACCCTGTGTCAGTTCAGCAGCCACTGGTGTTGCCTCCCCACAGCCAGCACTCAAAACTGCTGGGAGAGGTCTAGCACTGAACTGAGCAGATATGACCAGTATAAATATTGCACATGCTCAGCTTTTAGGAGAGGCAGAGCACTCCACGGAATGGACAGAACAACTTTGCCAGCACTACTTTTCCAGTCTCAGTAATTCTCCCCAAAGATGTGCGCTCTCCTGCAAACTGGAGCAGTGTCCTCATGGATTGGTAGCAAGGCAGGCCTGATGTTCTCCTGCACAGGCCCACTGCTGGGCTCCAGTCATGCCTCACTTTGCTTTTAAACATAAGCTCAGTCCACCGTTCAGAGAACACTAACTTTAGCTCCCCTCGGAAATATTAGCCTACAAGTTAGGGGGATAAGAGTGGCACTGGTACACACTGGTGTTTAATGCACTGGATGCTACTATATAAGGCAGCAGCATTTTTTTATCCTTGTCATTTCTGTCATGATTCTATAGAAAGAGGTAGAACATGTATGGAAGTTGTTTTACACTGACATTAATCCTTCTGAAAACCTAGCTAATTAAAATTGTGTTGTGTTCCTGTTTTGTCATGTATCTGCCATCAGTGCACTTGAGATAGTGACAAACACCAAAAGCAACATGTACAAGTGTAAATAATTAGCTAATTTAGTGCTATAGTTCATGGCTTTTTATTTATTCACTCATTTTCTTCTTCCTCTGAGTACTTCCACAGTTGTGTATTTTTCTTAAAATGCCATTCACCATTGAACATCAACTAGAAGAAAAGGGAGGAGTTATTTTTTTCAAGCACAGGCACCATCTCTGAATTTTTAATATTTGAAATTCACAATTTTCTAAACTTAATTATTTTTTTCTTTGAAGCGATCTTCATAGCTACAATATGGTCTTGGAAACAGGATGTGGTCTTAAAAATATAAAAACAGCCAATACACTGGAAAATATAATTTCCTCATAAAATAAGTTATCTTACATGCTGTTGTCACTCAAGCCCGATTTTGGCTACAATACAAGAGATATTAAATGTGACTTTAATTGGCACGTCTCTTTGAAAGAGCATTCTGGTTGAATGTGTGCAGTAGATTTGTCCATTACAGATGGACAGGAAAACTACCATCTCAGGGACTGGATTTGCAAAGTCCTTAAAATTCCCTGTTTTACGCAAGGAAATATTAATATAAGCCAGAGCCATGAACTCGCATTGTGGTGTCACTGGTTTGCACATCTGTGTCCATCTGTGTGCGCAGATACAACTTAGAGTGTCTGCTGGTGTCTAGAAATAGCAGTAGTGGCATTGATGATATACAGGAAAATGATGATAGTTTCAGATGTTGCTAGTGTGGAGCTTCTGGACCGAAATATGCTTTTTCCTGTTCTCTTTTATTAAAAGTCTTAAAATTTCTGCCCTTTTTCAGGGGAAGTGCTGATCCTGTAGGAAACCCTCTCCATTAGTACCAAACTCTTCACAATTTTCCCCAGATGTTTCATTGTACGTTCCCTGTCTAAGGAGCCTAGCCTCATCATTTCTTAGCAGATGGAACCACTTGGGTGAAGGGGTTTGACCAAGGTCATGCAGAAAGTTAGCAGGCAGCAAAATAAAACCCCCAGAAAACAGAGTGCAAGAGTTTAAAACACAAACTTCCTCCACGTAGCTGATGTTAAAACAAGGAGACATCAGCATGGTAATGCTCAAGGCTGTAATGAATTCCTCATCCCCAGTGTTGCAAAGGAAGGTGCAGGATGAATCCCAGAGGTAGGATTCATGCCTTGCTCATTCAGAACAGCTTAACTTCAAAGGCAAGGATCCAAACCTGTGTGGTTCCACTCCTGCCTTCTTGTACCATACTTTCTTGCTCAATTCAGTTTTTCTCCTAAGAGGTGGGTAACAGGGTTGTTGATATATTGGCAAAAGGAGCAACCCAACTCAGGCAGATTATAGAATTATAGAACCTGACTTATCAAGGTGTCAGAGGGTGGGTGTGTGTGGGTGTGTGTGTACATATATATATATATAAATTTCTTGTAGTTATCACTGGAACAAAGTTGTCCAAAGTTCTGGGCCTGAGAGAACTGGCAAGTCTCAAAAAAAGAGATGGACAGATCTGATTTTTTTTTTAACTACCTCAGCTCTAGTGAAACAAATCAAATACAACTTTAAAACTTCCCTGCTTGAACTTCTCCTCTTCCCCTTCCCTCTCCCTGGGATTTCTGTTTTAGAGCTCTTGAACTGATTTGTTGAGACAGATCAAAGTACAAAGTATTTCTCAGCTGGTCTTATTTCTCTCACTGGATTGTAGTGGCAGGAGACAGGCAGCTCATTACAACTGGGAGAGAGCTCCTGTGAAACCAACTTTGTTACAGCTAGTAAGAAAAATAAGATCCTGCTAAAGCTACAGTTCAATCTCACCACTGCAGAAATAAATTATTTTAGAATGAATAAATGATGTCATACTGCTTTTGATAAAAGTATGAGGTTGAGTATTAACATAATGTTAAATACCTCTGAACTGCACTGCTTCTGACAGGCATTGTTAAGGCTTTGAAGTACCTCTTGGGTTTGTCCAATTTCAAACATGTTTTCCCCTGTGCTTGCTCATTTTCCTCCCTCTTCAGTGGTGCTTCAGTGGACAGAGAGGATGGGGAGGGGGCTCTGCACCTCAACAACCTGTCAGCCTTCTCCAGCTGCTGCCTCTACTTTTTAAGGCACCACAATGTATTGGGTCTGAGTATGTTTTAAAGGTCCACGAACAGGGTTATCTGAATCCAGCTGTGGCTCCATACTTTTTCTAAGAGTCATCATATATAAATCATGTAGTCCAGGCACGTTGGCTGTGAGCTCCAGTTTGAGAGCAGCTTGGAGCAGGCAGGTTAGGAGGCTGCTTCTTGCTGCATCCCATATGTGTGGGCTGTCTTTTCACAAGCTCCTGTCAGTCAAGACTCAGAACAAATTTTCTGCCCCCTGCTCTTGTCCTTCTCCCAGCACTATCCCTTGGAAGTCCCCAAAACAGAAAAAAGCCTCACATTCTTTTAACAATGGTCAACACCATCATTCACTCACAGCTATACAGACTTTGTGGGTAAGGCAAGGGAGAATGATGGTTCCATTCAGCAGCAGAACTGGTTTGTGAAAATGTCCCCAGAAAGGATTTTAATCTCAGAAAGAAGTGGAAAGAGAAGAAGAAAGAGAAGAGAAATGACCCAACTAAGGCCATATTTCAGCTGTAGTGATAGGAACAGATTTCTGGTCTCCTGACTCCCCTGAAATCATGGGAATTCTGAATTCATGGAATTCTCAAATACATTTGGGGTGTGCATGGCTTTACAGGTAAGCTGAGATGCAGTATGCAGAAAGCAGAGTGGAAGTGCCTTTGATTGGAAAGGAACTCCCCTCCTGAGGGTTTGTGCTTATATTTCAGCTTAAATGCATGTTGTGAGTTCTGCTGCCCTCCTTTCCCTTCACAAAACAGAGACAGAGAAAGAAATGTCCCTGTAGGGAAATATTACACGTCAGCTGGTAATTTTAAGAGTAGCAGGACTGCTCATTTTGGACACGTATGGCTAGAGCACAGGAGATATCCTGGGCAGTGAGGAAAGAGGTACTAATGTTGGCAGAGGAGATAATCCAGCATAGATGGGCATGTGGCTCCATTTAACACCAGTGTAGCTGTTCCCTCTACAAAAATCTTAAACATTACTCAGGCTCTGCTGCAAGTTCCCTTGCAGAGTAAGGCAAAATGTGTGATGGAAGCAACATCAGATCCAGAGTTTGCTTGATAAAAGAAAAGGTTGAGTATGGACAAGAGACAGTAAAGGGGTAAGACAGATTTCCAAAGCTGGGCTTGCTGCCCCTTGTATGGCTACTGGGGAATGGGATAAGCAGAGCTGGTGGATCCAAGCCCATGACTCAGTAACTTTTTCTATGTATGCCTCAGTGTTCATCTCAGCAGTAGCAGCAGTGTGGTTTCCTAAATGTATGGTGTAGGAAACACAGTCATTTACAGGATGGAAAACGAAGCATGGCTTCCTGCTTTACCTATATTGTATGCCAAGATTTTAAGTGTACCATAAATACGTAACAGTGAAGACATGGACTCACACCTTCATAGGAGACATATAAGTGAGTCATTTAATAACAGTCCAACCCATGCTCATAAACCCTGGGGAAGGGTTGGAACATGGGTGTGGAGTGTGTGGTACCTCAGCCAATATGTTTAAAATCCATTACCTGGGAATGTACAATGGGGTGTCCATTTCGTGGCTTCCTGTGGACTTCAACTCCCATCATCCCAAGCGGTGGCCATTTTGTGAGTAATAAACCCCTCCTCCCACCCCCCCTTCTTTTTATTGTTAATTAACAAGGCAAAAACTGCATTAAACTTCCATAAACAGAAGAAACGAGAACAGTGCAAACAAGATGAATAGTGCAAGCAAGAACTCAACCTGTGTGAGAACAACCTCACTGTGAACCAGGTGCTGTGATCCAGGGCCTATTCTTAAACATTCTTTATTAGGGCTAACTGGATTTGCAACAACATAAACCATACAGCTCTCTCAAAAATCCATTAACCAAACACTGACTTGTGTAACTGACGAAGCCATTTTCAATAATGATTTCCAATCATAGGAAGCAAAGACGGATGAGCTAATCAATGTCTCCAGAAACAAAAACATACGAGGCGAGGAAACACTTCTCTCCTTAACAATATGCCTAAATTCCTTCACGACATCATAAGGTAAACTTTGGTATTGGGGTGAGTGCCGGGGCCAAGAAATTACAGGACATGCATTAACCACCCTCCAGTCTCCCACATACAACTCCTCCTCCCTCCATTTCTCCCATATGGCCGTGCTGGCATCACCGCACGCCCCCCATGCCTCAACAGGAGGAAAATCACTTTCCCTCCCTGTGCGCTCTTCTAAATATTCGCCTCCCAGATTCTTATATCCATACAAGTCCTCAGGCTGGGGCACAAAGGAGCGCAGTGGCGGTGGCAAGAGCGGAGCCTCCAGAACCGCATGGTGATCGTGAAATGGTGGCGGCCTCTCCTCCGTGGTTCAGCAGTGAGTGCAAAATGGCGGCTCCACCTCTGTGGTTGAGCAGTGAGCGCAAAATGGCGGCTCCACCTCCGTGGTTGAGCAGTGAGCGCAAAATGGCGGCTCCACCTCCGTGGTTGAGCAGTGAGCCCAAAATGGCGGCTCCACCTCTGTGGTTGAGCAGTGAGCGCAAAATGGCGGCTCCACCTACTCAGTCGCATGGTGAGCTCAAAATGGTGGCTCCACATCCGCGGTCATGTGGCAAGCCTGAAATACCAGTGACTCTGTCATGACCACACGACAATAGGAAGATGGTGTTAGCTGGCACAGCGCACATGTCCCTCCTATTCTCCCCCATCCCTCAGGCCTGAAAGCCCTCCCATGCCCTCTGTCTCCTGGGGGACTTCAGGCGGTATAGGGGGAGTGAGATCTGTGGCTGAAGCAGATGGAGGTCTCTCCTGCAGTCTTTTTAAAGTGATTATGATTTCTTTGTAAAGGGCCAGGTGGTTGGATACTTCCACATCCCCATGTCCTGCTCTACTGTGAAGTTTCTGAGCTACCTTTTGCCATGTAGTCACTTGAGAGATTCTGGCCCATGGAAAACCAGGGATGTGCTTACAAACCCAGCTAGGAAGTTCTATTCTCTTGCTTTCAGCAACATCTCGATCCTGCCTGTACAATGGGCAGTATAAAACTTCTGCAGTTTGCCTCTGCCCTTGGGAAATTCCGCCTCCCATCTCCCTCGACTCTCACCTCACGATTTGTCCTCTTTTTTCTTGGGTGAGTTCTGTTGCTGAAGAAGTGATGAATGTGTGCTAATCCCCCTTTTTTTGGAGCTCCTTCCTGTGTAGTCGAGGGGCTGTCACCGGTAGGACACCCCAGGAGCCTCTAACCTCCTAGTTCCTGTCATCTTCTGGTATATCTCTGTTGCAGAGCACCATCTGTGACAGTGAAGACATGGACTCACGCTCCATAGGAGACATACAAGTGAATAATTTAATAACAGTCAAATCCACGCTCATAAACCCTGGGGAAGCGGCGGTACATGGGTGTGGAGCACGTGGTATCCCAGCCAATAGGTTTAAAATCTGTGGCCTGGAATGGGTTGTCCATTTAGTGGCTTCCTCTGGACTTCAACTCACATGATCCCAAGCGGTGGCCATTTTGTGAATAACAAACACCTTCACGCACATAAATGGGACAATTTGGGGCCAGGTTCTTGCAAGACATAGCAAAATAAGTCTGTGTTTTGTGAACTCAGAGGTGATGCACTCCAAGGTCCTCTGGATAGAAAGGACCAACAAAAAATATGACATGAATATACACTCCTAAGGAAGGGTTGGAAAACATCAGGTTCTCTTCCAAACTCCATCTCAGCAGGCCTACTGTGAAATTAAATTTCCTCAACAGGGCAAGTTTTGAAGAAACTTCATAAAGCACATGAAGTCTCCTGGGGAGGCCATATTTGAAAATTGTGCCCTCATTTTACTGTGATTTAACAACCTGTGAGTGGGCTCATCAGGATTTCCTGTATGCTAACATCACTCTTTGATGGCTCGTTCATCTTGCCTTTCCATGGTGCTCCTGCATAGACACAGACATTCAATGTGTGACCAAATTCAGTGTCCTAGTGGGTATGTTTTAAGCATGTGGAATAGCTAAGCATCATGATGTGTCAGTGTTTTTTGTGTAAAGACTAACCTAAGCATTTCCTCTGTTTTCACAGAGGAAATCTGTCCAAAGCACTGTGTCAGACTGTTGCTTTCATTCATAGATGCCTATAAAGCCATGGAGACATTTTTTTCCCCTGCCCCTGTGTGTGTGGTTTGGAGCTGTGCCCATCCAGTGCTTTGAGACCTCCTGCTCTCCAAACGTCTGGCAAGATTTTCTGAGGTGACTAGCACAGAGAGATTTGAGCTTGTATTAAACACAGGTGGAGGGGCCCCTGTAGGAACAAGGATTGACTCAAATCTCTGTTTTTCTGACTGTTTCATAGCTGATGTTTCAGTCACCACGAGGAAACCATTTGAAGTAACTGCGCTGGGAAGTTTGAGGCTTGAAATCTGTCAGGAGCCTGTACCCACTTCATGTGGTTTTGTTTGTCCAAACCCACTTTTTTATGTCCTTCCATAAGTCACAAGCACTTTCCCAAGCTGAGAGTTGAACTGTATGCAGGATTCTGTTGTTTCCTGAGTGGTTTCTGCTCCACAGGCACTCCTACAGGGTGCTGAGAAAGTGAATGAAGATTCAGCTAACAGCAAATGTGTCACTGCACCTGTATACTGTCATGGCAGTCTTACAGGAATGCATCAAAATAAGAGAAATGAACAAACTTTTTATTCTATTGTCCAACTTTTGCTCATTAACTAAAAACTTGATCAGATACACCTCACAGAAAAACTCTAATAAGCACAAAGTCTGTATTCCATAAATATTCTTAGGAGTTTTGCTATTATTTCAAAGGGCTTGGTCTTGACAAGCTCTGATTAAGTCCTGACTTTGATAGAAATCAGCTGTGCATTACTTACAGCTATTGGTGGTGGTGATGGGACAGCTGAGTATAATTGATCTTCCTGATGAGCTCTCCTCTTTCCTCTAGAAGGAAGAAAAAGGATGGTTGGGAAAGAGTGTTGGGAGTTAATACTGGTGAGTACTCATTTTAGTTGCTACTGTATTCTGTAGTTCTGGTATCTGAGAAGTTATGATTGTTTTGGATTGGTTTTCATGTTGATAAACAGAGCTAAGCCTTTCCTACTGTAATGAACAGGGCAAGTGCATCAATCAATTTGTTAGTATTATGAAATGCTTTGAAGGGGATGATGTGAATGCTGATGAAACCAAATTGTGAGCAGTGGTAGTACAAAGTCCCTGCATATTAAAAAGCTCTTCCCCGCACCTCTCCAAAGGTGTGTCCCTGCCTCTTCTTCTAGGTCCCAGTTCTCCTGTTATAGTTGTTATGAGCCCTGAATACCAAGGTCTAATCCTACTGCTGTATAGCCTGATCAGCCCCTTTCCTAAATCCTTGAGCTGTGACACGCTGCAGGTGTTGCCTTGTACACACCCTACCTGCTTTTTCCCTTTTATTTTGCCTTTGTCCAGGTACTGGGCAGAGCAATGCATTGCAAGGGGTTGCTGATGTCTACACAGACAGTAAATGCCCTGCAGCTGTGATGGACTGGGGGGCTTGGCAACACAGAAGTGACTGTGCAAGTAGTTCTGAAGGGTGGCTGCTATATAGGACTTGTGACTGCATATATATGTACTTAACATAAGTATGCAAGTTGCCATTTCTAGAAAAGTCTTACTTTTGGTGATCAGTAAAAAAAGCTATGCTTTCTTTTGTGAGCAATATTTGCTGCTTACTTGCAGTGATCTGAAATTTCTTCCTACTTGCTGGCTCCCTGAGGACGTACATGGGATTTTTGTTTGTTTGCTTATTTTTTTTTTACTTTTTTTGACATGTGAATGCTAGGTATCCTAAGCTTTTCACTAAAAAGAGTGGCCAAAGGAGAAGCAGAGTTTTCATTTTTAAGCAGAAATAGTTTTGTCTCTTTCTGTAATTTTTACTTCCTGCTTAGAAGAGATGAGATTAGCAAAGGATATAAAGAATACCTTAAAGCTGCTTTTTAAACAAGCAAAACCCCAACCCCACTGGAAAAAAAAGCAATCCAAAAAAACACAAAAAGAAGCAAAAAGCCCTCAACCCCCTGCCCCCAATAAACCAAACAGAAACCATAACAGTAGATACAACTATGCTCTGCCAAAGTTGTATGATTTTTGTCCTTCATTATGATGTGTCAGACTGTACTGAAAACAAAAGGGGCTCAAAAATGCTGCCACCCAGTAGTAGAGCCATTCTCCAGGTTATCGGCCTCAGGCAGTGTTTTCCAAACTTGCTGCTTTTTTGAGTTTAGGAGAGTGTGGTATTCTGTTCCTGTATTGTACAAAAACTAGTGAGTGCCCAATTATCTCATCAAAAGAGACTGATCAGTCCCATAGTTTAGGCTGACCTGTGTTGGAGGAAAGGTGGAAGGTGGTAATGTTGCAGCTTGCATTTTTTCTAGAAAGGAGAAAGTTGGTGTGAGGTTTTGGAGAATTTACATTTCTTTCCTTAAGGGCAGCATGAGAAGGAAGCAATGCTTTCTTTGAAGTGTAGGAAAGTACAATTGTGGTGCTTTCACTCCTTACTAGACAGCTTAGTGAGTGCCACAGTGGCTGTATGCATCATGTTGTACAACCTGCACATGACAGTCTGATAGGAGAACATTGGAAAGATTGTCTTGGTCAAATAAGCCTTGGGTTTGTTTTCTATCTTCAGTGTTGTCCTTGATCAATCACTTTGCTTCGACTGGAAAGCAGGACCCTCTTCATCAGCCCCCTTTTCTTTCATGGATGAAAACCTCACAGTGATTATGCTCTTTGGCCTACCAAGTGCCATCCTGTCACCTGTGCCCTGCTAGCTCATGTGCCTTTGCTGTTGGAGAATCTCAGCTTTTTCCAATATGTACAAACGTCTGTACTGAAGTAGTGCGAAGATAATGTCAAAGATGACAACTCGCCCAGAAACATCAGAAACAGTGTTGCTTGAGATAACTGGCTGCTTCCTGTGTATATCAGATTGCATGAACAGCTACAGGGTTGGGACTACAAAGCTGGGTTCACTTATTTCTTGTACATGTGCTGTTGTGGCATGGGCTTGCATGCTCTGCTCCCACGTGTTTATGGATTGATTACGTAAGTCCTGTATGTTTCACTGTGTCTTACAGGCAACCTGAATCATCAAGTACCCATAAATAGTAGGTGTTGTGGCAATGTTTCTGATAATGTTGTCTTTTTGTTCTAAGATAGCAGCTAGTAATTTCAGCAGAATAGCTCTATTCTACAGTGGGAGGTTGATGGTTTCCAGTTTTCTCTCCAAGAATATTTTTGGAGGTTTGTTATGGGTTTAGCCAGGCCTAAATTTAGGTTTTAGTTTTAGAATAGGACTCAGATTATCAGCTGCCTTGAGCTGGGTCAGGCTAGCTGGCAGCTGACTGGCTGATGGTACTCCATACCATATTCCAATGTCATCTCAAATATAAATACAGTAGAGTAGGAGAGTTCTCTCGGTTCCTGATGGCTGTGGTACTAAGTGGATGCACCACCTCACCACTATGTTATCTACAGAAGATATTCATTATTAGTCTTTCTCTCTGCTTGGGTCTATCCCTTGGGGGATTGAGTTCTCTTGGGTGATTTGTAGCTAGAATAGTGGGATTTCTGTTCGATGAAGAGTGGGGAGTTATTGTTTGTTATTGCTAACTTTTGCGTGTGTGTGTTATACTGCAGTCAATTTTTAATTTTCTCTTTGCTGTATAAATATATAAACCTGGTTTAAGTTTTAGGTTTTTTCCTTTTTTCTTGGCTGGCGGAGGGAGGCTCTCACTCTGTATTAGGTAGTTGGCATTTTGTGCCAGCTCAACTCAAAACAGGTTCCTCCCTTGGTTTATTTCTGGTGTAGTCCAAGAGGATTGTTGTTTGGATTTTGGTTGTTGTTTTTTTTTAAATCACATGAACTGAAACTCTTGGATTCTTTGCCACATGCTGCCAATGATGACCACAATTTACAGGCAAACTCCTGGAAGAAAAGTTTTATAATATTTAACCAAAGACATTGTCTCTGGTTTGAAAAGTCCCCTGAGCCTTAGAACCTGAGAAGCTCAAAGAGTATCATAGGGAAGGAACAAGATATGTTTTCCTAGTCCTCCTGAAATGTTTCCTTTTGGGCTCAGTCAGAGATGACACTAAGTGCTGGATTGACTTTGCTGTGATTTAGTACAGACTGTTGTCTCCTTTGCTCTCTGAAGGGGCCAGGTTATTGTTTAACTGGCAGTAAGATCTTTGTTCTAGGTGAGATAATGTGATATGAACCTTGGTATGTTCACTTTTTTGATAATGTATAATTTTAAGACTTTATTAATGATATCTTCTGTGCCTGTAAGGCACCTAGTGGAAAATATATGAAACCTCATTTCTGACCAGACCTCTCCAAAATCTTCATTTGCAAGTCTGTGTATCTGAAAATTATTCTCCCAATAATAAAGAATATTTAGTTTGGATAAAATAACCATATAGATTGTTAATAACTTCACACATCCAGACCGATTAAGGTTGCAGCTGACAAAACAGGACTTGACTTATTTCAGACCTCATTGTATTTTTGCCCTGGGTAGCAAGCAAAAGTAATTTAGTTTAAATCATATTGCCTTTTTTTTTAACTTCACTCCCAGACCTTATATTCTTCCCAAATCAATAAGAGGGAGAGTCTCTAAACAAGATCTTGTTATAACTGTGACCTTGCACTGCAGTGCTATTCAGATGGGTTTAATAAGTCAAACAATTGTTTCTCTGAGATGTTTTGACCCTGTGCCGGCAACAGGCAATGCAATACATACCAGGAGCAATCTGAGAAGTCACCTTTATACTAATTTGTACTTGATGAAACTAATAGGCAGGATCTTTGTCATTTTGCAGATTTGTTTTAAAGCACTAAGGCTGTCATAAACCACCTCCAAAAGTAATATTGAACTTTGCTGTGTAAAGGTCTCATGTAAAAGATGTGTAGAAGTGGCACTTGGGTATATGGTTTAGTGGTGGACTTGGCAGTGTTAGGATAGTGGTTGAACTTGATGACCTTTACAGGCCTTTCTAACGTAACTATTTCTATGAAGTATATCCAGTCAGAGATTTCCCAACAGACTGTTCGCTCATTCAAAAATACCAATCAATCAGAGGGTGAACTAAGCCCTAGTTTCAGTTGGATCAATAAAACTCTTAATACAAACACCACAACCATAATTCAAAAACCCAAAAAGACCCTTGCGAAAGTGTGAGTAAAGAACACAATCTGAGTTTTGTTTTTCAATACACTTGGCTTCAGATACATTTGGCCTAAAATGTTCAAATTGTGGGTTATAATTAAGGAAGTTGAAATCACAATGTTGTATTTTGCTATTTTGAACTGAATAGTTTGGTCTGGATTTTTTATGAGGATGTTTGGTTTTTTCGGTTGTTTCTCATGGCATTTTTAGTTTTTCTACTTATGCTGGGATTTTTTATTTTATATGATTTAAATCAAAGGGGTTTGTGAAAGACAGATCCTGGGGTTCCTTGAGTAAAGCAGAACTGTATTTCTGCCCAGGTAAAAGGGATAACTACCTAGGATATCCAAGAGAAGATGTCATCAAAATGAAGGTCTTTCAGCTGGCTCTTTTCTAGCCATAAATTTCTCTTGTGCAAACAAAGTAGTGAAGGTGAAGCAGAGACTGGCATAGTCCACATGGAAGAAAGAGTGGAAAAGGGGGGAATATGTAGCTGTGCAGGGCATGTTTGTATCCCAATCTTTCTTAACCAGGAAACCTGCATCTGGATGATGCAATTCAAGGACTAACTCTTCTGGTGGTGGTGACTTTTAGAAAAGTAGACTTACCTTTGGTGTTTTTCCTTCACGAGGCTACCTGGGGTGTTGCTTTTCATGCCAGATGAAAACTAAGCTCCATCTGTCCTCTGAGAACTATTGTTTCCTGTAAATCACCCATGTTATGACCTTAGGTATTCTATATAGCGGTCATAAAGCATAAAATTATAGTCTGTTTCTTATCCAACTGTCTGCCTTATAGAAAATGAGTGTGTCTGTAATTGGGCATGAAGTATTTTAAATTGGGCCATCAACCAGACTGCATCTGTTGTTCTCCTTATTATTATTCATTACACATCACAGGCACTGATGTTGTGTTTTCATTAATTTTTCTATTAACTTTTCCCCATCAATGTGATTAAAGATTCATTAATCTGAAGCAGAGTAAAACAATCTGCCACCACCTCCCAAACCTGAGATCAAATCAAAACCTTCCTGCATATGACATTAGGAAAAAGGTGATTCAGCCTTATAAAAATGAGGTATCTCTGAGAACAGATATGTTAGCAAAGGATTAGCTGTTCAAATGGTCAAGTCAAACAAGGCATAATCAGGGCTAACTTTACAGCTCCTCCTCA
This sequence comes from Myrmophylax atrothorax, assembly GCA_026770055.1. NCBI lineage: Eukaryota > Metazoa > Chordata > Aves > Passeriformes > Thamnophilidae > Myrmophylax > Myrmophylax atrothorax. Next base: position 21,863 of record JAOXXN010000468.1, on the reverse strand, counting down.
TTTTACTTCTCCCATCTGCAATTTCACAAACCTTTAGATGGGAGTTTAACTTAGTACTAATTATCTTGTACCAATTATCTGTGTATTTAATTTAGCCATGTAGTTGGCAGACGTTTCCAGATGGCTATTTTTTATAGGCCATGTATTTAATGGGGCCGAAGGATTTTTTATTCCCTTTTGTTATGATCTTTCAAGAAATATGTGAGCTCTCCTGCCTCCTCTCCTCTCTTTCTGACTGCTATAAGAAATGTTGCCTTTAAGTTTGAAAAGTACTCCTTCTAGCAGTTAATAAAGAGTACGAAAATGGTGGAAATAGGAGTTAGAATGTCCCTAGATGTGTTGTGTTCATGTGACCAGCAAATATAAATTTTAGGAACCCATTGCTGACTGTAGTTTCTTCAGTATTCTGTTACATAAAAAATGCAGGCATGAGTGTTTGCACAATATAAGCCATTTTGCCCCCCCATAAACTGCTACTGACTACCTGAATAAAGTTTTGTGTGATTTTATAAAATGTGGACATGTTAATTAAACGACTTGTTTCAACCTGTGTGGGACATTGTGTGTGTATGGGTTCTTCTTTTTTTTGAGATCCCTGACTGCCATACTTCTTTACTGCTCTCTTCTCCCGGGAAGCATGTGAGAATTGAGGCCATACACGTAATGCATCAACCTGAAATGGCAATGTGGTGGGGAGGAGAATGTTTGTTTGGGCCATGGCTGCATCAGAAAGCCAGAAGGAAGAAGCTGCCTCAAGGTTGTGTTGAATCAGGGAACTAGTCCGCGTATGTGTCATGTAGCACCTGTGCCTTAACTTTGAGCTTTGCTCCACCCAAATACTTTGCATATGTGTAATGGTAACTGAAATACTTTCAGGGGAAAAAAATCCAGCCAGATCTTACTGCAGATGTGCTTCTCTTAGAGCTCCCTGTCTTTGAAAAGTCCACCTCTGAAGCCAGGATTTTCAAAGGGTCCTGAATTCAGGAGTTGCTTAAAGGACTCTAATGATAACCTGCTGCTACCAATAATGTATTGGCTAATAACATCATCCCAGACTAATTTCCAGACATCTCAGTGCACAAATTGGTCAGCAACTGAACAGTGAATGAGCCATGGGGTGTCTTTGATGCCTCTGAAACATCTCCATGGTGACTTTAGCCTGTGTATAGACTGCCCTCCCTGGGAACAGGGACTTCCATCCAGGTCCTGTCGTTGGTAATAGCTCATTTGAAACAACATTTTAATAGATCAACATCCTAGTTCTAGAGAAGAATAAATTTAATTTACTGTAAGGCAAAATTGACAAAACTTAGGTCTGCAGGCAGAAACCAGTGAGAAAAAACATGTTTGATAGTAACATATTCTGCAAGTTATTTTTAGTTTCTGGCTGAGATCCAGGTTACTTGCAAAACTTCAGATATTGTTTTAGATAATGTTTTCATTGACCCTTTTTGGGGAGAAGTTTCTGCTGTTTTCTCTTTGGAGAAGCCTTCAGCTTTCAGAGTTTGTGATTCATAAAGACAATATTTAATTAAGGCATCAGGAGGAGGTGAGGAAACTTCTTGTTTCTTGCACTTTTGTCCCCAGGTGTGCTTATTGTCCCTGCTTAATTTTGGAAGTAGAAGAATGCTGTTGTCCTCAGGACATGGCTGTATAGGGCCATCTCCTGGTCAGGCAACAAATAAAACTCTTTACTGGTTATTAATTCCTCTGGCAGGCTAGGCAGTAACTTGACAATAAACACAGTTTTATACAAATAAGTGAGACCAGTGCGTGCTCCATGTTTCTTTCTTAAGATGGGATTTGTACATTTGTAGTTCACAAGTTTGAGGTGACAAATTCTGCATTGGAAAGTTCTACAGGGGAATCTTAGATCGTATTCATACCTACATTAAGGGAGGTCCAGGGTTGCATTTTTATATATTCATTTTTCATTGCAAATTTTGAGAAAAGTGTGAGACACATGTACTAGGAGTGCTCAAATGACATTTATTCAGTCTACTTGAGCCAGTTAAGCACAGTAGACCTGGAGGAAAGATAGTTTTATCCAAATTTACACTGTAATGCTGAGGATGAAATAAGAGAATTGTCTGTAAGCTTCTTAATTTCACCATGATTGAGTACTGCAGGAAAGACTATATGGACTAGCTCTGGTCAAGTAGAAATGCCATAGAATTGATTTTTTAATATATACATATTTATTGTCTTACTTGATCTGGTGCCTGTGGGCACATTTTGCACACAAACTGGACACTTTAAAGTGATGGGCTATAAAACTGGAAAGAACAACAGTTTAAGACAGAATTGAAGAGATACAAGCAAAATTTTTTACAACTCTGAGGAAATGTCTAGCAGGACAATGAAAAGTGGAATCAGAAATTTCAGGAAGAAATATTGCAGTCAAGAGATAATGTTTCCCCTGGAGACGAGTCAGTAGGAGTTACCTGTATTGCGCTTCAGACTCAATGACTTTTTAGTCCCTCTTGTTCTTTATGAGGAAAATGCACTGTTTGAAAATGACATGTCCAACTGTGACTTTTTTTAACATGACTAATTGCCAGAAATTATGTGCTCTCTAATCACTGGCTGTACCATTTCTGTCTTATGCTTATTCTGACTGTGTAAACATTATGTGGTACTGGATGGCTGCTTTGGTGTTTAATACACAGTCATGCAGGGAAAAGGTCCACCTCATGGAGCAAAGAGGCAAGGAGGGCAGCCCAGTTGGCTGCAAGAGGTATGCTGATGGGTACTGTGGTGCAAGATGAACCTGGAAGTTCACACTGACTAGAAATTATATTAGCTTCAAGTTAAAGAAGTTTGAAACCAGTATCCAGCTGTTGGTATGTATAATTTTGCTTGGATTTATTGCTTTTCAATGTGGAGCTACAAATCCAAATAATGGTAGTGCCTGACTTATTGCTGTATTTTAACAGATGCTGCACCTTTTATGTCCACAAACTCACCTCCACACCTCCGGGCTTATCCACCTCCCCTCTTAGGGTTTTAGCAATCCAATCCCTAAACAATTCCGTAACTTGTAAGTGCATCATAAATTATCTATTTTACAGCTCATAAAGAGGAACACAGAAGGACTTATGAATTCACACAGATTATGTTTTGTATTTTCATCAATTGAAATCAAATTGATGAAATAGTTTATCCAACTCATTAAGTGAACTGACCCCTGAAGGTTAATGTAGAGTTTCTGAAAGTGCCTAAGCGGCTAAGTGAGAGTGGTATCAGAGTAACTATGGCATGTGCAATAATTTATTGACTCTGTGCAGAGAGGGCTATGGGATGGAATTCAGGGGAATGACTTTTCTTTTTGCATCACTTCCTCAATAACAGAATAGATTGTACTCCACATTGTATCCTGGTCATAGTAAGCAGCTTCTCCCACCTATTTTCCAAAAAGCAGTAGGTCTGAAACCTGAGGAGTTATAGTCTTTAAAGGGAAGTGTATTGTTCAGCGAACATGGAAGAAAAAAGATATCACATATGAAATAATTATAGATTTATGCAATAGTTTGGATTGGAAGGGACCTTATAGATCATCTAGTTCCATCCCCCCTGTCACGTGCAGGTTCCCCTTCCACTAGACCAGGTTGCTCAAAGCTCCATCCAAACTGACCCTGAATACTGCCATGATTGGACTAACCACACCTTCTCTGGGCAACCTGTTCCAGTGCCTCATCACCCTCACAGTAAAGAATTTCTTCCTAATATCTAATCCAAACCTACTCTCATTTTGAATTCATGCCCACTTGTCCTGCCACTACATGCCCTTTTAAAAAGTCTCTCTCCATCTTTCTCATGGGTTCCCTTCAGTATTCTGGAAGGCTTCAATTAGGTCACCCCCAAATAATAATATTGATAATAGCTGTTCACTACGTGTGGTTAACAGGTCAACAGCAGCATACAATGGGTATTTGCCCTCCCAGATACATCAGTTATACAGTGGTGTAATTTTACAACATGCCTAAACTCAAATGGTTTCTGTGAATAAAAGAGGTTAGCAAGGCTAGCAGCATGTGCCATCCACAGGGTATTTCACGACATGCCCAATAAAATACCTTCCTATGTAGTAGATATTTCATTCAATGTGAAGTTGTCTGACTCATCAGACATAAGATAACAATAATCACTGACATTCATTTGGGAAGTCTGTTGGTAGAGGTGCACACTACTCACTTTTTCTTCTAGCCTTGGTATCCCTAAAAATACTTCTGGATCTTCTGTATTGCAGAAAGGAAGAGGTAGAGAAAGTGTTAACCATTCAGATGCAGCACCTGATAAAATGTTGCTGCCTCAATTCAGTTTGCAAAAAGCAGGGTGTGATATGAGAGCAGGAAGAATGGGATGTCTCCAGCTGTTTGAAGAATTTCTGCCATTAGGCATATACCTGAGGTCTGAAGATAGGCTTTTTAAAGTGCACTTCATGTTGATCTCTGTTTCGCTTAGGCTGATGTTCAATGCTGACAACAAGCTGTTCTGTAGTAGCTCTTGTTATTTTCCCAGACAGCACCCTTAGGACTATAAATGGCAGCCACAGGAAAAAAATTATTGAGAATATCATTATTTTCTAAGTGAGTTTCTATTGTTGTTGCAGAACTTGGAGAGTCAGGAGCACTGAGACCCATAAAAGTGTCTTTGATTATTAGTCCTTATGATTTCATCTTTTTTTTTTTCCTGTGTTGGAAATGAGCTGGGATCCTGAATGAATCATGCATTTAAGATGATGGTATTTCGTGAAGTTTATGAAACATATGCTACAATGTGATGAATTGTTGTAATATGTTTATCTTGAGAGTTCATTAGATAGAAATACTTGCTTCACACTTACATTATAAAAATTAGAGGTAGTTTAAAAATTGAATGACTAAAAAGATGGAAAAAATCTTACAGGACTCAAAGTAAGGAAAAATGTTGAAGACAGGGATGTTTTTTCCCTAAAACTACTGAAAAATCAAGGCACTATGTTTCAGTTTTTTCCTCACAGTAGTAGAAATATACTAATATTCTTTTGTGCAAAATCCAAATGTAAGAAGCACTTGGTAATGCATCTACCTTCTTGTTTCCCAATGTCACAGCTATAGCTGAAGCTGGCTTGTGATGGTGTACATATTGGCCAATATTACTGAAGGTATCAGCATAACTGGCTTGAGAATTTAATTTTCTGCTTGCAAAGGATTTATGTAAGGCTTATAATGCTGAGCAAACCAAAAAAATCTTTTCCTGAAGATGGAGAGATTTTATTTTTTTTTAACTTAACTGCACAGAGATGGAGCCAGTTCTAGGGAGTGAAGGAGCTGCCCTGTATGACAAGGGACTCTCCATGTTCATGGGCATCTCACATTGTCCATAACAACTTAAGATACCAGATGACATCTGGGCTCTGACTAAACATTTGGTGGATACAGCATGAGTTATAACTGACTGCAACTTTCTGTACTTCTGGTCACTGGAAAGTATGAGGTAATTTACTGTTGCCTAATTTGCAAAGGAAGGCTGTAAGTTGTTTGTGCTGCATTGCTTCTCCTGAGAGCTAATAACATGCATGTAGCTTATCACATCTTGGTAAGAAACAGGTTTTTCACTTCTTAAGAGTTATATAGGCCTTTTTTTAAAGAAAAAAAAAGGAAAAATGTGTGTTGAGGCTTTCCTGTCCTCCTCACAGGTCTTAGAGCACCTTGTTATCTGATCGTATTTTTACAGGTTCATTGATGCCATACTTAGGGAGGTAGTTAAATAATTATACAAACCTCTTCCTGAGGCAAAATTAGACACTTACCGGGTTTCACAAATGCTCTTAGGCTCTTTCTCCACGAGGAGTTTTAAGCAAGAAAGTCTTTTGCTCCATGTTATCTGCATTTGAAATGAAGCTTTGTATGTGCTGCTGTCACTCTCATGGGGCATGGCACAGAAAGATTCCTAGATCCAGAACATGCTATTACAGTCCAGTCATATGAACTGCCAGCTCATTTCTGACATATGGGTAAGTGACTGGACAGACAGTTTGAAAACTATTACTTGGTTGTAACAAACCTGATACTTCATTACTCTGTCTCTTTTTGCATGTTAAACTTCTTTAGAGAAAGTGTTAGCCTATCTTCATATCTATTTGCAGCCTCATCTTGCCAATTATTCAGGCTTTGTCGTTAAAATCCTCTCTGTAACTGGAAAAAGTCCTGAGGTCATATCTCTTCAGGGGTTGCTTATGCCATAGTAAGCAGTTCAGAGTCTCTTGCCCTTGTACCAAAAGGGATGGATCTGAAACCAAAACTGTCATAGGTACTCCCTTAGCAGGCAGTTTGCTGTCTAGGGCACAGAAATAGTCTGCTGTGCTTTGAGGTGCATATGGTTGTCTGCAGAAGAACGGTCAGGCTTGTGGGAAGGTCTGAAGAGCTTTTGTGTCATGTCAGACACATCTGTAAAGGTAGTTCCAACACCCTATTAGAGGAACAAATTGCTAGGAAAAAAAAAAGTTAAATCTGAAGAAACCTGATCTCTGAAATTTGGTGTTGTATTGGAAGCTATTTCCTGCAAAATTTAGTGTAAAGTTGTAAAACTTGGTTACTGTCTGTCACCATAGATTGTTGAACTGGCTGTTTTCCTTTAGGATGACTACATAGAGAGTACTGATTGAGCAAGACCTTCTCAAACTGTGCATTTACTTGTGGCCTATATATCCGAGTCTCCTGTAGTCCTTGCAATATTTCCTTGCAAATAAACCCTAAATGGTCAGCAGTTTGGTATTGCAGTAGGGGTTCAGAACAAAGTCAGCAGAACCTCAGCTCCATGCTGTAAGTGTGATGGATGTTTCAGTGGGTCCACTGTTGCAGTGAGGTACCCAGCACAAGGAAAGCTATTGACATACAGTATTGGTGAATAGGTTAATTATGATGACATAGGAAAAGAGGACAACTGATTACAAATATACTTAGAGAGTAGGGTGATTGCTGTTTCTGTACGTGTATAGAAGGTGTCCTGAGGTGCTGTGAGTGACTGGTCCACATGCTTTTAAGTACTTCATGTTTAAATGGACATCTAGGAGAGGGAACTTGTTTTTTTTTATTACCTCTCTTGGTCAAAAACTTCATTTTGTTGTCTATTGCAAAGGAAATGGTTGGATAAGATATTGCAGAGGCTGTGCAGGAGTTGCCTTTTATGATGGTGTCAGCTGAAGGTCAAGGCAATATATCTTGAGGAGTTCATTAGAAAAAGTGTTTAGTAAGATGATGCTTCTTGAAGGATTTTTTTCTAGCTGAGAAAGGCCAGTTGATAGGGAAAGAGATACAGAGGATACTCTTAGTTGTATATGTTTGAGAGGAGAAACTATACAACTTGAATTTGTCAGGAAACAGAAACTAGAACTGCAGCATTAAAGAGATGAGTGAGTCAGACTCTGGTGTCTGCTACAGGTTTGTTCCTAGAGGAAGTCTCAAGGGTGCTAAGAAAATAACTGTTAAGCAAAGTCTAAGATTGCAAAGCAAACTTTCTTGACAGACAAGTACACATCTGAATACAGGATATGTTTGTGGAAATGTTGCTGTAGAACCTCTGGCATTGTCTCACTTGGCTCTGGGTAGTAAGGTGACTGTTGTGGAAATACCCATTGGAATGGCTGCCCTCATGACTTGGTGTGCTTGAAGCTGTAATATAACAACTGGATTGTGCAACCAATGAAGAGGCAGGGAGAGGTACTGCAAGGTGGTGCCAGTTGGGCTTCAGACTCAGAGTGGAGAAGCACCGTGGTGGCCTTTCCACCTGGAAAACCCTGAGAGGGATGAGATGTGCTAGACCAGAGCAAGGACAGCTGAGTCAGTTCCTTTCCTTGCAGAGGATTTATTGTGACTTGGTGAGCATGGTTGGTATGTGTAGCCCACCACAGAAAAGCCACTCAAGTGATGACAGAAGGCTTTGTGTAGGCTTTCTTCCATCCTTGAGTGCCCAGCTTCTGCTTGACCTTGTGGGGACATGTGGTTCAATGTTTTCCAGATGTTTGCTTGTGTGCTTTAGGTGCTCTGCTGCAATCTTAGTGGGTGGGAATCAGACTGTGCTGGGATGCTAAATAATTTTTGAGTGGTTCTGCATGAAAAGCCTTTTCTTGCAGCTTGTAAACAATATACTGAATCATTCCTACATTGAAAGCTGCAACTTTCCATTTGGAAAGAAACTGAATAAGAATTGGGTTCTGTGAAAGCCTTTTCCTTCTCTTGAATTTTTTGACCTTTTTTTATCTTTCAAGGTGCAAAAATGCATGTGGACAGGGTTGATTACTCATGTCTCTTTCTTTTGTTTTCTCCTTAAAAGATGCAAGACCAGAGGTCTGATCAGTGATTCTTCTTTGTCCTATAACCTACACTTGTTTTGCATTGACTATGATTACAATATTAAGATTTCCCAGTACACTCCAGAAAAAAAAATACCAGTTTGCTGCAAGCTCAGGAAAGCTGGGTTCTTGTTCTCAATGCTGACTTCAAGTCCAAGCTCTTATTATAACTCTGCGCTATGAAGAAAGGCAGGAGTTTTCTGGTTACTTCATTGCTCTGCTGTGCAGTGACAGATAGTTAACAGTTTTCTGTTTAAAGGGGCAACATTCTTCATAGACTTTTTGTTTGCTTTCAAAGACGGGGTCTCATCCATCTTCACCCTGATACATGAAGGTAGTAAGTACAGCTGAGCAAGCTACTAACACAAGGGGGAAAGGGCTGCCTCTCTCTTGGCTGTAATTTCCTGCAAAGTGGTCCATGTCACTTCCAGTTTCACACCAGCTGAAAATCTTTGGCATTTTGTGTCTTGCAGTTATTCCCAGGGTGGGAATCCTTGTTCCTACATATTTATGTCTTGATTGGTAGTGGGAGAGAGATTGGCTTGCTTTGTTGCTGATGACCAAATGAAGGGAAGAACTCAATCATGACTAAACAAGACCCAACAGCTTCCCTTACAAGCCTTTTGATGTGCTTTTTTCCCTATTATGTTAAGATTTCCACACTTAACCATTTAATTGTTTTGTTGGTGTTTTTTTTGTTGCTGGGTTTTTTGTTTGTTTTATTTTTTTAACCTGGTGATGGATTTATTGACATTACAATCAAATAATCTCCAGGAGAATCAGTGTAGTGTACTTCAGCAGAAACAGCATTTAATATGTCAGTTTGTATTAAGCAAGACGGATTACGTAGTTGAACTCTTGAGTAAAGAATTCCATGTAGGACTGAGCCCAGTGTGCTTTCACGGAGAGCATACTAGTGCCCTAATGAATGGATTTAAAAGGTTAAAGCGAATGTAAAAAGTGGGAACAGCCTTTTTTTGCCAAGGAGGAAGAAGAGAACCATTCAGCTTTGGCAGTACAGAGTGCTTCCTGCAAGTAAGTCTCCTTGGTTTCCTATAAAGTAAAACTCATGCCATGTATGAGCTGGTGCTCGTTTGTACACAGCCTGGAATTGAAATTCCTACCAAAAGAAGCATCTAAGGAGGCATGTACAACATGTGAAAGTAAGCAAAGCTGGCGTTCTTGGAAATAAAATACAAGGTTTAGTGGGATAACATCCCACAAAGGTAACAAAGTCACATAGTTTAGCTAAATCGGCCTCCAGTTCTGAATCAACAATTGAAAGTGTCATGATAGTGCAAATCTAGGAAGACTAGGAAAACTAGATAGCCAGAAGAGTGATTTTTTTATTT
>JAOXXN010000468.1:0-11961 GCA_026770055.1 Myrmophylax atrothorax | reverse complement strand
TCCCCACACTGGGGAGACTTACAAGAAGGTTCAGGTGGGATTACTCCATCAGAAATAGCTTCATGCATTGTTCACATGCATAGAGACTCCTTTATTATCTCTGCTATGAAGTAAACAAGAGCAGAAGGCAGATCTACAGCCATAGGGGTCAGGAACTTTGGATGGTGAGGCCTAAAAGGCACAACCAGTCTGACTCTTGAAGCCACTGGATCATACTCTCTGTCAAATCAAAACTCCCTTATGATTTTCATAGGAAGGGTGGTATATTGTATTTATATGTAAAACACTAAAGAAAAACATAAGACACTCCAATCTTATACCATCATTTTTGAGTTCATAGACTGCCAAGATGTAGGAAGTCTTTAATCACTTTTTTCCTACTAAAGCAAAATGTTCTCTTCAAAACTAGCCAGAGAGAGTCAGAGTCCAGCATTTCCTTTTTTCCTAAAAATAAGAGTGATAATAATCTTTCTGAGATCTCCTTGACTTAGGAACCAGGCTCCTGTTTCTGGGAGAGATGGTGGTATCTGCTATTTCTGTGTGCAGTAATCAATGCTGAACTGGTGTTCTTTGCCGCATCACTTCTGGGAATCCCATGGCTGCTACAACAACAGCTCTAGCTATTGAACCAGTCTCTTAGGTAATCAGACTCCCCGTTATATCATGTGCAAGGTTTCTTTTTAATTAGAAAAAAATGCTGTTTCTTACAAGCAAAAGGCTTCTGTCATTAGCAGTGTGTATCTGTCTGGGCATTTGGTCCCAGATTAATTTAGAAGCTGAAGCAGGAGCAGTCTCATGAGTGAATTGAGGTTTTTCCCCTGTCATCATGAAAAATCAGTGCTGCTCTGAAACACTTTCAGGAAGGTCTCACTTTGAAATGGCCTTTAATACCAACGATTTCTAATGGGATGCTGAAATATGACAGCAGGAATGTGTGCAATGAGTTCCAAAAGTCTAATGACAGTCTAACATTTATCTTTTGTGTTGTTAATCTCTTCTCTGCTGCCAGCAGATTAATTTTCAGTATGTTGAAATAGAACCCCATTCACCCTTTGGGGTCCCAACACTGTATGGTTGGAATGTAGGTTCTGCTCACTCTCTTGCTTTGCTGGGTACCTTAAGCCAAACCTTACCATAGTGGGTTTTTTTGCTTTTTATGCTGTTTTTCCACAACTTTTGTTCCCTTGCTGCCTCTTTGACATAGCAAATAGCTGTGGATCCACTTCAGCTTGCCACCTCCCAGTTTCCAGCTTGTTTTGTTGTTTCCTGTTTACGCTGGTCCCTGTTTCTTTATGGGTCTACCTTTCCATGATAAAATCTGCCCCATACTCCAGTTTTTGTCCTCTGCTGGCCACCAGCACACACTCCCTAAGCAGTATTTTGCCCAGGACCCACTGCATCTCCACATACTGGATCAGTGTACCTAAGAAATGTGACCTTTTTCTCTCTGCTTATCTGACCACCTTTGAGCCTGCCTTCCTTTTCTGGAATTCGGACGGAAAGAGGTTACATGGCCACCACAGTGGTATTATACCCTGTCCTGCATAAAACCGGTTTACAAACCTGTGTTGTACCATAATTAAAATGACAGTATTTACTTGGCTGAGGAGATTAACAACAATGTGCTTTGCACACAGCCCCTATTCTTTGGCATGTTCTCCATTTAGATTTTTCCTTCAATAATGTCTTCGGATGTTCAGTTTCATTTATGTCACTTGGCAGAGATTAATGACACTGAAGCTCTGAATAATTTCATTACCTACTACTGTGTATTCATGCTAATGAATTATGTTATTTCTGCACCATTATGTGTTATCATCCTTCAGTACAATTGAGACACAATGTATTGGTACTTGAATGGTGTTCTGCCACTTCTTATGACTTGAACTCTATTTTATTTCCATGGTTTTAGACCTTAAAATTTCCTTGATTTATATGGCTCATTGGGTGGTACATTGGCAAGTCCCTGAGTGACTGCCTAGGAAACTATATCTTTCAGAAAAAAATACAGATTCTGAAACATTTAAGACACTGTCCAGACTTCCCCAATGTATTTCCATCAACTCTGTGGTGAAGAAATGCATTTGTTCTCAGAAGTGGTTTCTGGAATTATTCACTAGATATATTTGGAGTTGAATACTAGAGATAGTGTGCACGGTTATATGATTCAGGCACCACAAAGCCAACTGAATTAACCAATTTTAAGATCTTTGGGGATTGTCTATGTATTTAAAAACTGAGAATTAATTGAATTCTTTTACCTCAAGTGTGACCTTGTTTTTCAGTGTAGATGCCCTTGTACTTTTGCTTACTATTTATTGTGGAATATGCTAACAGCTTTTTGCTTGTTCAGTAAACTGGAACTTAAGTTGTGTCAGTTATCTGGCACCTTTTGTCATGTATGACCCCTCTTATACTATGAACTACATTCTGTTCGTGATCTGTATCTATAACAAAAGCTTTTATTCTGTATTTACTTTGGTATGAAGAAATGGAATTAATTGATGGGCATATAAAATCACTTAACTTCAACAGTCATACTGATCTGTAACAAAAAGAATATTATTTTTACTGGGGAAGTGAGGAGAACAGTAAGTAAATTACACTGCTGCTGTAATAACTGCCTTGATTGGTTTTGTTGTTTAGTGTCCTTCAGAACTGCATCATTTGAGCAATATTGCTAGTAAGAAATCAATGTGTTCAGACAATTATCAAAATAGGGCAGTTCTGTAAGATTTGTTGTGTTCGTAGGCTTAAATAGAATGAAACACTACCTCAAAAGGCACTAAAACATTGCCATGAAAAGCCTGGCTAATTATGTTTCCCTGTAATTTAAGTTGATAACACTACCCCAATAGGTATTAAACTTGAGATGAGTAAAGTAATTTGGACAAGGGAGATGAAGTCAACTAAATTTCCTAGGTTATGAGGTCATGTAGGGATAGTGTTAATTGTAGGTAAGGTCTGGTGTCTCGTGCAGTATCAGCCACTGTACAAGGGGCTTACTTAGGTGAAATGTAAATGTTTTTGTTCAACTTGACAAAATTTTTATTTAAAAAAGTAAATCATGTAAAGCACTAGTTCAACTGTCAGGCTTTCATAAGTTCATTCCTACCTGTGATCCTAGACTGTGCGCTAGTAATAACATTTGATTTTTAGGACAGGTGATCTTTTAATTCTAGATATTTACAGTATATTTGAAGTGATAGGTTTCTTTCTACAACCAAAGTAAATAATAGGTACTGGGGCAGGGATCTAGGAGATAAGTTTTGAACTGTTTCTTAGCTGCCTGTTCCTTCCTAGCTGGGACTACAATGGGCTTTTCCTCAGAATTTGGAATTTGCAGCATCAAGCTTCCCTGCAAATTTTCAACCACTGAAGCTGCACATGCTAATTCCTGACACCTTAAAATTCACCTGAATTTGCAGGAGTAGTGTACCCACATATTATTTCTACCAAACTCCTTATCTCTGAGAAAGTATCAGGCAGCCTTACCTAAACTCCTGTAATTCTTCAGAACATTGCAAGTTATTTTTATTAAAGAAATTGTACTCCTGAGTGCAGAGCTGGAAACAGTTACGAATGAAACAAAAACTTCTGGGGCTAGCCTCCCTCCAGTATTTTATTGTAATTGGCATATAATAGGCAGATTTCCAAGCTTGTCCCATGCCTCCCCTTTAGGGTTTTGGACATATAGAAAGAACAAGGCATTGCTTTGAGAAGTTTTTAGTTTTTTGTCTGGATGATGGACCTACTTCTAGTTTGAAGATACTAGTATTCAAAGTTATTTAACATGTTGTTTATGTGAGCATATGTAAACCTCTTAGGTGTTTCTGCTACTGCATTTGAAGTGACATTTTCATGATGAGCAAGAGGTCACATCCTGATTCAATTTCCTGATTACAGCACTATCCAACAGGATGCATTATGCCTGTTCCAGCGTAATCTCCCTTTTGCCTGGACAGTTATGATACTTTGTCTGTGGACATTCCTAAAGATTAAATCCACCAGGGAGTACTAGAGACCAAATACATGGAGAAGGAAGTGCTAGCCACTACTTTTTCCATGAGTAAATAGTCACAAACAGTAGAGTTTGCAGAATTTCTTAGAAGCTTTGATAGATTTGATATATAGGGAGAATGTATTTCACAAAATAGCTGGCTATTAAAACCTTAAAGCCACAAGTCAGAATTTCACAGATGAATATTTAGGGCTAAGAGTGGGATTTAATATAAGACTTGGAGCAGAACAAAGAACAGACAGTGTTAGAGCTAATCAGAAGGGAAAGAAGGAATCAGAGGTACCAGTTAGAAGAATGACTTCTAACACTTCCATTTTCATAACTAGCAGCACATTTAAGATATGTCCTAGTGCAAAACCACACAGGTATATAATGTATAATTTACTCCAACCCCTTCCAAAATTTAATTTTGCTGCTTCATTTCAGCTCTGGCCATCATTTTTCTAGGTCCATGGGCATTCTTTCATCCATTCATGGCCTTCACCTCAACTCACTGTGGTTTCATACTCCTTTTTAAAAAGTTTTTTTCCAGTTATCTTTCTACCTTTATCTCCTTAAACATCCATCCACACATCCATCTTAACCCCTCTAAAGGCATCTTTTCTCTCTGTTCTCCTCCCATTTTTCCACTTCTTTCCATGTGGCTGCATTTGGTGGCACAGCTGTCTTTCACAGTTTGCATCTTTCCCTGCTGTTTTGTTTTTCTTTTGCCTCACCAATCATTGCAGTTTTTCACTCTGCAGTTCTCAATTCCTGATGTAACAACTGGATAGCCAGAACAATGCCAGCAAGATGTAGTTTCTTTCCTCTCCAGGAACAGTCTGGCTTTCTCACCTGATTTCACAGCAGGACCCCATAAACTGTGGCATCAGCGGAGCTGAGGGGGTCAGGGAATTACAGTACAAAGGCTTGGACTTTGCAAATGCCAATGTTATGTTAGATCTGGAATTTTTTCTCTCCTCCATCCCTACCTTTCAGAGTTGGCCACCCTGACTCGCATGGAAGACATGACTGCAGGTGGTTCTGTTACTTTTAGTAGCAATAGAGTACAAACCCTTTCAAATAAAGATTAGAAATGTCTAACCCTCTAGTTACCTTGATCAGATCAGTGCACCATTATCCCAGGCAAGGCTTTTAAAAACAGCTTTTGATAATGTGTTTGCATCTAGACTTTCAATTATAATGATATTTTTTTAACCACCTCTCTATTTTATATCCACATCTCTTTCCAACAGGAAGTTCTTTTAATAGCTTTTCCCTTGTGTATATGATTAATCCACTATTCTTGCTTTCTTATTCCTTGTATTTGTAGATATAGAATCAAGACTCTTTTTTTGTCCTGCTGAAACTGAAGCTGAACACATAATGCTCAAAAAAGACCAGAGATATCACACTGTCCACAAAACCTTTCCTTGGTAGACAAGAGCACTTGCAAAGGAATCATGCTGAGACCTCAGGCACTAAAAGTAGAGCAAGGTACTTCCCATTTGAATTTAAAGTTTACCTTCATTGTTATTGTATTTGGATCAGAAAAAAAAAAAAGATCAAGCCCCTAATGCTGAACTACTGAAAAGGGATAGGAATGAGAATCAACATCTGATGTCTCTGGAAAAGGGAAATTCAGTGTAGTCCATGCACAGTTAGATACGCTCGCTGAGAAACCAAAGTAGAGTCTGTCTAGGAGAAGAACAAAACAAGTGCAGTTATTTTAGTTCTGCAGCACTCTATTGATTCATGTATAATCCTGACACTAAGTAACTCACTGCAGATTTCCTTAATCTTGCATTTAAGATTAAACTACATAGTAAACATTTCCAGTACAAAATTAGAAGTTCACTAAATCTGTTCTACTGTACAGTTTGATGCTTTAAGAGATTAAAAAAAAAAATTAAACTCATGAGCTCACAGCTGTGAATATAGCACCCATTTTAACATGATGGTCTTTCAGTAGTAAGTCTTTTTTAGAGATTACTGTAATGTTTTGCCGTCATCATAGATTATAGGAGTACATAAAATCCAAAGGGATAATAAGTTTATATCTCCTCTCTTCTACCTCCTCCATTTCATGGCAGGCTATGTGGGAATGAGATACAAGTTTTAAAGAATCATGCTGCTGTGTGAAGCCATTACAAAACTAATTGAGGCACAGCTAGAAGGGTAAACAGGTATGATCAAGGGGTTGGAGCAGGATGTCTTGTCAGGTGATGACAAATGGAATGCATGATGAAACAGCACAGGCTGAACTTGGCCATCTTGACTTCTGTGTATGCCTTCCTACTCTCCAAGGCCACACGCAATCAACTTGCACCCAGACCAAACTTACAAGCTTCCAACATCTCCACAGATTGAACACACATCCCATATAATGCAGATTTTTGGAGAATGGCTCTTTGCTCCACAGAGAATGATGCTAGAAAGGGTCTCAATATATCTTTTCTTTTACCGTCTCCTTTGAAACTAGAGAAGGACAATGTATTGTAAATTTAAACAGGTGACCTCAATCTTTGGCAAAGCATGGCATCCTTTTTCCAGCTCTACCTCTTTCTGGGCATTTCTGTGTATTTTTCCTCCTTTTTAATATTTTTTTTCTTGAAAGCATTCTCTTCCTTCAACATCTTCCAATGGGCATAATTTCATTTCAGTGCACACACACCTATTTATAGTAATAGCAATTTCCGGTGTGCTTTCTAGGTTTCCAGTGATTTTGAGATGGTGCCTGCTTTCCAAGAGCAGTAAGATACTTGAGAACTTCAGGTACCAGGAGCTTTGGACATCTGGGGTGTTTTGTGTTTTTTTTTTTTTCCTTTTTTTAGCAATGGTAGTACCAATCCTTCCATGTGGATTTGTTAGACACTAAGGGTGAATGTAAAGGTGCTGTCCAAGTACTGTAATCACAGATTTAATGGCCACCCATGAAAAGCTACACACTTAAGAAGTCTGCCACTGGACAAAAAAAAAACTTCTCTAGACCAGATGACAAATGTTTTTCATGACCTCCATCTTCAAGCAGCCATTGCAGTGTCTAGAGACTTTTTGTGCACCTCTGGCATCAACGGATGTTGTCAAGCCTGTGTTGGCCAGGTGACAAGTCCTCAGCAAGCTATGGGTCTGTAGCACTTCCTCCAGACTCACAGGGCTGTTTTCTCTTATTTTTTTCCTCCTTGCTCTGCCAGGCCCCTCATCACCAAGATCCAGTACAGCACTCCAAAAGTGCCCTATACTGATCTTCTCATGCTGGTACACTGGCCTGTGTCATCTGCAGTCTGTGTAACACCATGACAGACTAAAGAAAGTAATCAAGATGTGTGTTCCCAGCTCAGGCAGGAAAACTGCTGCTGTCTCTTTCTTGTCCTCTTTTTCTTGCTTCTCCTTGTTTATCCATCTTCCCTGCTCTCCACACTCCTGCAACACTGCTGAAAGACAGTGACACAGCTGGGGAGATAAAAGGAGGAGAACCTGCACCACTTCCTGAATTTTCTTTTGTGGGGATGGCTTTTAAGTGACCTGCCTCACAATTTCCCTTGCCTTCCTCATTTGAATAAATAATTATTGTGATAGTGGCTGCACGTTCTTTGTAATTAATCTGTTTGGTAACACGGAATGTTATACTTAATCTTAACAAAGATTGCTCAAAGCATGTAGAAGAGTTTCTGTGGCAAGTAGCACAGAAAATCAACATAACTCTTGTATAATTAATTTAGAGAAACAGTTTTTTGTAAAATGGATTTTCCAAACACCTTTGTAATTCTGTTGTTAACAATAAACTGGAAGGATATAAAATACAAATAAAGGTAAGCCAGCCTAATGCACTTTGAAACAAATAGGGCCAGGAGGTCACTTGGCCTGGTGATATGTGTGTTAACAGCAAAGCTGCTCTGAATCATTTAGCTGTCTGCTGCCTTCTGGTAGCTGAGAAAAAGACTGGGCTGAACAGTCCCTTAATGAGTGTGACCACATTGATATGATGCTCTGATGAGCCTGTGATTTGAGTTTGCCAGCTGAAATAGCACCACAAAACTTTTGCTCTTTATCTGGCCTGAGTGATCAACTTGATGGCGAATGGAATGTCTTAAATATATTTCCCATCGCTGTTAGTGATTGTCACTGATAGTGAGTTGTAGAGTAAATTTTATACTTGGTTTGGTAAGTTTTCCTGACAGTTTTGCAAGGCCTGTGGCTGCAATGAGTGAAGCAGTGCTGTAAATAAGCCTTCTCTCTGAAGGTTCTCTTCTATTGGGTTGACTTATCTCTGCCAGCAGGTTTTTATCTCTGATGTAACACAACTTTGAGAGCTGAATCATTGACCACAGAATGCATCCCCAAACCAGCTGTGGTTTTCCCACCAAAGGCATAGTAGAAGTGTTCATTTTCTTTTGTAGAGAATATAATAGTAAATAGCTGCAGTAGCATTTGCTTCTTCAATAAACTGAATCCTGCTTTTTTAGAGACACATATTGAATACTCTGTCAACATCAAGTATTACATTTTTATAATCTGCATGTAGTAATGATGTTGCAGCAGATGCCCACAGAGTTCTGCTTGACTCCATCTGTGCAATGAACTATGTTATTTGAATATTAAAATCTTTCCTCCCGCCTCAGGAGCTTAAAATAGAAGAGTTGTCTTAGGTTAACCTAATCAGAATTAAGTACCATGAATACCCTCAATCATACTGTATTAGGAATATGTACACAGGCAGTAGGGCAATGCAGGGTTAGCCATTGGCTATTCCATATAAAGCAATAACAAGAAGCTGCTTCCTGACAGTGAAAGATTGTTTGGTTTCCCTGGTTTTAGTGCAACCATGTAGTTGTGTTAACCTCATTGCTGAAAGTGCAAGTAGGAAAACACAGAGATCTGACCCTGAAGGGAAATGTGCATCACACCAGTCATTGGCAGCAAAAGCCCTTCTCCTTCCCAGCTGTGAACATACAGCTCAGCTCAGCTGTGTCAACTGAGATTCAGGTGTGTCATGAATTGGGGTAGCTGTGGTAGTTTTAACAAGTGCTGTGTACAGCACTGTGGGCAGTGGTATTCATGGCCAGCAAATATCACCTAACTTGTTTTCATATGTGTATGTGCAGGAATATATCACTGGAGGCAGACAGTGTGCAACAGCCCTTGTCCAGGCAATAGAATTTTGTTACATTGATTATTTGGGCATAGCAGCATTACACCATCTTTCATTGGCATCTTTCTCAGGTATACACAGTGGCAGATGTAGTTGAATTTTGCTATGTGCAGCAATATATACATTCAGAGGGTTAGTGGGCAGATGCTTACCTGGTATAAACTGATGTGGCTTCATTAGCTTCAGTGAGACCATACTGATTTAGAGCCACAGAAGATCTGGCTCTGTGAAGCAGTCAAATTTATAAATGACTGCATAATCTACTAGAAAGTCAAGTCGGGCTAACCTCTGTGCTATGACATTTCCTCTTAAACTCACTTTAATAAGGTAATATTTTCTTCCAGTTCCATAAATGCAAATCAGCTGAACTGCACTTCACATATTTTCTCATTTAATTAGAAACTTAGTTCAACTATACTGCAAATTCAGGTGAAAGTGAATGATTCTAACAATTTTTCATTTTAATTATCTTGATTAGCATTTCCTTCTTTGCAATCTTATTATATTTCATTTCAGGAATGTCCTTTAATTTAAGACAATAAATAAATTCTTATTTAGCAAGATGGGGACAGTAGAGGGTATGATACAAAGAAAATTTAACTCATTAAGCATTAATGTTACTAACCATAAATTATTCATTAAGTTGATTCTAGAAAAGTAGGCTTGGTTTCTCTTGTGAATCATCACATTTTATTTGCGTGTGCCACAAAAAAGGTAGAAGTAGCAAAGCTTACCAAAGTTAATGCTAAAAATATATCAGAGGACGTAACACATTAAATGGATTTCTCATCACTAGATGTCTTTAGGAGCTCTAGGAGCTCCCATTTGTTTTTTGTCTAGAAAACTCCAGATATGTTCTTCTACACACTTTCAGAGGAAGTGACATCTATTCCTTTGTGGTTGCTTTGTTTCTGACAAAAAAAAAAGGTAAAAGGTACATACAAAGGGAGGACAAAGGTCACAAAAATTCATGCAATTCGCCTTTTTAGCCTCCTGAAAATCCTACTATAAGCAATATTTAAAAAAAGAGGATGTCACTGTGTCCACTAGGGATTTTGTTGCTATGTATTTTACAGAGGCACTAGTGTGCCTCTCTTTCTCAAGTAACTTCACACATTCTAGTTTTTCAAAGACAGCTGCAAGAACAGGGCATAGGAAAGAAGACTAAACATAAAGTCAGCCTGTTTATGTAATCCGAGGAAAGTTAAGGGATGACTTGATCATGGACCTATGGAGTCTATAGCTACTAAAATGCCCAATAAAGCGTGCATGTGGAGTTTGGATCTCTACATCTAAACCTGCACTCTTCTAGAACCTCCTCTTACCTGCTGTAGTGCCTGGAGATGCCTGTTTCACAGATACTTTCCCTGTTTGGCTTCTAAGCTCTTCTCAGGAGAAGAAGCTGAATTGTCTCTCTCTTGGCAAGAGAGTGATGCCAAGCCTGTGTCTTGGCCTGACTAACATCCTCAACATATGATCCCCTCTGTATCTGTGCCCCAGAGGTATCACTGGTGAGAGCCGTAAGAATGATTGATGAGCACTGGGCTTCACATTAAATGCAGGGAGGTTCGTGTTAGTGTAATTTGTCACTGAGTTGTGCGCTTGCTTTTGAAGTACAGGACTGAAGTTCACTGTGATTTAATTTCTTAGGACAGTGCCATAACTGCAAGGCTATCTGGTGGTGGGAAGCACTTGTTATCCAGTTCCTGAAATTGTGCTACTCTGCAGGGAATGATTCACGAATTGAGAGGCCAGGGAGTGAGAAAACAAAATGGAATACATGTCTCCATATATACCAGTGCTGGGCACATTTTTTGAAAGTGAAAATGCTGTTGTGAATGTGAACTTCCCCTGTTCTCTGCTCTGAGGATGGATTTAAACTTGAGTTTTCAGATTACTACGTAAGCGCTTGGCCAGTGAGCTGATATAAAAGCCAATCACAAGCACTCTTTCATACATTCTGTGAATAGGCTGACCCCTGCATAGCTATTCCTCAGAAAAGACTCAATTTTACCTTTAGGGAGAGGATTGTCTCCTGGTATGTGTGGGGTGATGGATCCTCAAAAGTTAACTCCCAGCTGTCAGAGATGCAGATGTGACTCTCTTCTAGATATTTCCTCCTGACTGGTTTTCCATTGCATACCAGAAGTATGTATCCTTTTTAGTCAAGAGACTACCTCTGTTGTGTAGGGAGACCAATGCATTTTGCTCCCAGTTATGGATTTCACTCTGTGAAAGATGAAGTTTTGCAACCTTTTTGTGGTTTGACCAGCAACGAGTTAAATAAGGAAAAATTTTCTGAAAGATAAGCCAAAGACTGAAATCTGAAATTAGTCAATATAAGTAGAAAATAATGTCACAACTGTTTCTGTGAGAGCACGTTGGAATAATTTGGATGCTGCAGTAGGATGTCTGTGATAGAAAATCTTTAAATTAATCATTGAGAGTCTTCCTAAGTGATCTATTGTAGATGATAAGCTGTGGGTGACAAATTCTTGGCCTCTAAAACTTCATATCAGAACTGTTATAGACATGTTTATTGGTTTCTGCACAGTCTTGTGTGGTAAGGCTTTTGAAATTGAGGTTTCTAGCCCTCAGTAGACAAAGGGTGGATCAGAATTGTATTCTCATGCAGTGTTTTGAAAGGTCCTATTCATGTGGTGCTGCTTATTGTGTCAGGGAAAAACCCGAAACCAAATAACAAAGACTAAATTCTACACTTTCAATCTGTTTTTCATTCTTTTTCTCTAGTGTTGAACTCTTTAAGGACTTCTGACTTGTTGCCTGAGTTGCAATACAAGGTCTGGAT
>JAOXXN010000466.1:562478-579804 GCA_026770055.1 Myrmophylax atrothorax | reverse complement strand
CGCTGTTGTGTAACTCGCCGCGCTCCGCCGCCTCTGCGGGTAATACGCGGGTTGCGGAGCTCCCCTGCCCGCCCCTATGGAATATTCAGGCTCCTGCCGTGCGAGCGGCTCTAACGGAGCTGCTCTATTTAGGGCCGTGCTTTGCCGCTGTGCGGTGCCTCCCACCCTGAGACGTTTCCACCCTAAAACCAGAGATGGGTCGTGGCCACACGATGCCTCCAGGAAAAACGTGGAAAGCTCCTGCTTATCTGCAGCTGGTGTTGCTCAGTGGCAGCGAATACACATCTGTTCCTTGGTACTGGCTCTTTAGGGAGAGCAGTCGCACTGGTTTTCAAATGTCAGTGCACCAGGCCAAACCTCTGCCTTGAAAATGTGATTCGATGCTTTTCCTGTTCCAGCAAATACCTGCTGCAGGGTTTGTGACGTGCCACACATAATGATTACAGCCAGTCTGATTTTCACCAGCCTGCCACAGTTTGGAGCCCTGTTAGAAAAGGATAAGTAGCAGAACTTGACTTTTTCTACAAACATCGAGTTTGTTTTGGCTTCTGAACATCTTACTGACATTGCAGAAGCCATTGCATCTTTCTTTACCTCTTCTTTTTAATTTTATTCTTTTTCAACATCAGAAAGAACTGCCTGATTCCCAGAGAATTTCATTCATACACTGTGCTTCTGTTGGGCCCAATATTCCATTACTGATATTGAAGTACATCATCCAGACAAGTTTGTATGTTTTTTTTCCCCCAATCTCAAATCACAAAGAGATGGAAAAATCTATTCCTTTCTTTCTTTTCAATTACCTTAATTTTTATCAATGTAATTCTAATTTATCAATTCATATAAGAGAAAACAAGAGACCTGCCTTAGAGGTGCAGACAGAGCAGTGTCACTGACTTGAGCTGCACAGAAATTATAGTAATAAAGACTATTTTGCAACATGCCCTCCATGAGGTTTCTGGCTTCAGGGAAGTACTGGAGAGGCAGTGGATGACTTACAACTTGAACATTGAGCTAGGAGGTTGCCTGTTGTCCTGAATTTTCCAAACTCACGTTCTGTGTTCCATTTTCTGAAATACAACATTAGGTATGTAGGAATTACATTAAAGGAGTTAGATTTTTACTGCTGGTTTTAGATCTCTTCAGTTCATTCAGACAGATATTTGTTTTGTTTTCTGGGTAGTACAATTTGAATGTCCAAAGAATTTGATACTGTAGATCAGTATTTGAAAAATAATAACTTTCAAAAATGTTAATATTTTAATAAATGTGTAACACTTCCCTTAATGTTCCTAGTGAAAGCACAGAGGTGTAAGACTTTCCCACTGGCCCAGGCACAATTTTATTTGAAAATTTAACAATTTAAGCTGTGATTATCCAATGAATAAACATGTGCTATACTCTGGGTCTTCCTGAAATTCCATCATTATCAAACGTATTTGTTGTCTCTCAATACATTCCAGTGAGAGAAATGGTATTCCAAGGACACAGAATGAAGAATGGTATGGGGCAACACAAAAGAGAAGAAAGAATGGGGTGC
Source organism: Myrmophylax atrothorax (assembly GCA_026770055.1). NCBI lineage: Eukaryota > Metazoa > Chordata > Aves > Passeriformes > Thamnophilidae > Myrmophylax > Myrmophylax atrothorax. The sequence goes on along the minus strand of JAOXXN010000466.1, from coordinate 578,264 downwards.
TAAGCTCCATGAAAAAAGTTAAAAAGTACCTGAGATAAATCCTTTTTTGGGTTTGTTTGCCTTCTTACTAGAGACTGATACAAGCTGGTTTATACTCAGCTCCAGTGTAACTTTCAGTGTTTAATTTTTGACTGTTTTTTCATTCAAACTAATTTGTTGTGTTATTGGGCTAGTAAAAGCATCACTGTGCCTTTATGAAATATGTTTCCACATGATTACAGCTTTATCTCTCAGATATTTCTTGTTCACTGCTGCTTTCATGACCAGCTTATTTCCAGGTCTTGCCAACCTGTACTGTGACTGAAAGTCAAGTGGTCACTGTTACTGTTGGCACTGAATGAACCAAGTTCAACTCTGAGTGCAAGAAAAGTTAATCAGCTTTATCTTTGTTATTTGCCTGGTGTTCTAATACAAATTTGGGTTCAATTAGATGCACTTTTCACTTCATCCACAAACAGCTTCCTTGTGTCTGGAATGCCCATTGGCTTTTGGCAAAATTCAGTTATTTTCTGTCAAAAATGTTGGTTTTGCCTGGATATGTAACAATAACAGCATCAGTCATAATTTCTCTGAGTCTCTCATGTTTTTATCTTGAACTACTAATTACCTCATTCTGTTCTCTTCTCTGTTTCCCCTGTGTACTGTTTTTAATATTCCAGACTGTAAAAAAAGTTATTAGATATCCCTTTCAAAAGTTTTATTACTCTCTAATTTTTTTCATTCTCTATTATGTTGTATTATTCCATATGCCTGTATAATTAGAAAAGGGGGGTATTGCATCTTTTTAAAGAAATGCTGTAGAGTTGTTTCTATCCTCTCACTCCAGAACCAAGCCATCTGACTTTAAAACCTGTGACATTTTTATGTATTGTACTGGAGGGCATTCTACAGATATATTGAACTTATTTATAATTAATTTTTCTTTCTCTACAGTTGCATTCATTACAATAAAATTCCATCACTTTTGGATGGGGCACAGAAGGAATGGATACAAATGCGCTGATAAATGAGGAAATACTTAAATCTCAGCAGCCTTTTCAGTCCTATGAGGAGTGAAACCCAGTTTTTTGGCATGCACGACTTTGCTGTAGTGCCTGGGACTGAGGGCCCCGTGTTTGCTGCAGAATTCTCCCCATTCTGTGGTTCGTGGCTCTCTCTGCTCCATGCACAGGCCTCCGAACTGCACCGGCTGTGATGGTGCTGCCCATCACCTGGGAGAGGGGACTCTTCCCTGGGATTACTCTAGAGCAGGGTGTGCTATACAAAAATCAAATAGAGCAGGGATTGTGTAAGAATCTGGTTGCTCGCTTGTTTTTTTCCTGATCTCAGACATTACAGATGAGCGGCAACGTCATCGATTTTTCTCAGTAAGGCAGCTGAGGGCTTTCCCCTCAGGCTTTCCTGCTCTGATTTAGCAAAACCTTTAAAAATAGTTCATTTGGGATGCATGGATTAATAGCCTTCAAAAGCCAGTACAACACTTGAAGTATCCAAACATTTCCCTGATGCTGAAGAGCAACTCTGCTCTGGTGAACCTTAATCCTCCAGTTGAGGTAATTTGGCTGCGGTTGCCAAGAGACAATGCTTACCTCAGTTTGCTGTTAGCCCTGTGACAAATGGTATTAGGTCTCCTATGGTATCAGGATGAGTAAGACAACTCACCATATTCAAGGCTGTCCTCTTTGTCCCTGCAGAATTTATATATGAGAAATATTAGAAAGGTAAAGGTAAGAAATTAGTGGAAGAAAAGCAAAGCAGGTAACAATTACAAGCATTCAACAAGTGTTAGCAATGAACAAAGACAACAGATGCCTCCACCAGTGCTGGGATCTCCCTGCTGCTGTTACACAAGCACTCATTTTCCTCCTCTGGTAATTCACTTTCTTCTTCAGAATAAAAATCACTGAGGCCATCTAACGTGTGTGTGTGTATCTTTAGAGACGAAGGATTATTTAAGATGCCAGGCAGAGTCAGCGTACTGAAGCTAAGGAAGGCTTCTGACATTAGATTAACATTTCATTTGGAATAAGATAAAAAAAGAAAAAAGGAAATGCAAATTTCAAGCAGAATATACCTGTCCTTGCCTGGCAAGACCATCAACAGCAATACCACAGCATCCTGGATGAACATGTAAGTGGGTTGCTATTCATATGAAAGGAAAGACCATTGGGATTTTATTCCTCAATAGGACTATAAACAACTTTCATAGACATTATAGTTACTTTCTGAATTAACCTGATCTTGGTAGTTTGATTAATATATGAGTGATAATGATATTAGTGAGAAAAAAAAATAAAGTAAAAATAAAAAAAAACACCAAAGAAATCCCACAAAACTACATTGATTTCAAAGCCAGATTGGACAGACTTAGGATTCTGCAATCAGACCCTGTGTGTGCCAGTGGCCAAAGTTCCTTATCCAGGAATTACATAAGAAATATAAATTTTATTGTGCAGCTCATATTAATGTATAAAGATTAACTGAATGCAATGTAAGGGATGTAAAAGCAAGGGATGAGAAAATAAGTCAGAGCTTTGGGGCCTTTTCTTGAGATTTGTTGTCTGCATCAGGATAATATCAGCTAGGACAGCTAGCAGCAAAACATGTGACACTTAAATTCCTCATAGTTTTAATGGCAGAGGTGACTGATTTTCAGGGAGACCAACAGACAGGAAGCCCTGCTTTGAATTGGAGCTATTCTAGATTAGCTCAGAGAGATGGATTGTCCAGGTTACTGTACCCCAGCACTCCATCATTAACAACTACTGCCCCGATGAAACTGTAGCCTCTGATGTGGGCCTCGTATTCTGCAGGGGAAGTTGGGCTGGTGCTCACGACAGAAAGAAAAATGTTGTGAAAGGGCCATTTAATTGTATGTTCCTAGCCCAGTACAGGGAACACATACTGCCAGTGAAGTGTTACATAACACAGCCTTGGGAACAAGCACGGATCTGAGAGCAAATAAATCAACACTGTGATCAGTGACTACTAAACCAATACAATGAATGCTTGTAACAAATTCGATTTAACACGCTCTGGTCAGATCTGTCATTATCTAAACCCTTCATGCCCCACACAGGGCACCAAAAAGGGCTGTTGTGGTTTAAACTCAGCCAGCAAATAAACACCACATACCTCACAGTTCCCTCCCCACCATGGGATGAGGGGGACAGTCAGGAAAAAAGTGAAAACTCCTGGGTTCAGATAAGTTTAATAATTGAAACAAAGGAAAATATACTACTACTCATAATGATAATAACAATAATACCACTAGTAATGAAAAAGAGAGAGAGAAATAAAACCTGAGAAGCACAACACAGTTGCTCCCCACCTGCTGACCAGTGTGCAGCCACCCCCCAGCAGCAATGGGCAGCTTCTGGCCCACTCCCCCAGCTGACATTCTGTGGTGTGGGAGATCCCTTTGGCCAGTTCCAGTCAGCTGTCCTGGCCATGTTCCCCACCAGCTCCTTGTGCAGCTGCTCACTGGCACAGCATAGGAAACTGCAAAGTCCTTGGCTCAGGGTAAGCACTACTGAGCACTGGACTGGACTGGTGTCCACCATCACCAGTTGTCAACATTATTCTCATACTAAATCCAAAATGCAGCACTGCACCAGCTACTAAGAAGAAAATGATCCCAGCTTGAACCAGGTCAGGCTCAAAGGTCTTCTTTTCTCTCAAGATGTTTTAAGTTACCAACACTAAATAAGCAAGGTGCTGCACCTGGAACAGGGTATGTACTGACAGCCCCAGTATCAATACAAGCTGGGGCATGAACAGAGAGAGCAGCCCTGCTGAGAAGGTCTTGTGGGTGCTGGTGGGTGAGAGTGGTCTAAAGGAAGGTGTCCCTTCCCATGGCAGGGGGATTGGAATCAGGTGATCTCTAAGGTCCCTTCAGCCCAAACCATTCTGGGCTTGTGATTCAGTACTCCAGGTGGGAACTTTAGTGATTTGACAATGCAGTTTTAAATGACATTTCCTACTTTCTGTAGCATAAACAGTGCTAAAAGTTGTGTTTATTTACAAGGTTTCACAAGACCACAGAGGCAAACCACCCTGGCAACAAAAGGTCTGGGAGTTAGACAGCAAAACACTAGGAAACTCATCACAGAAATACCTATGAGCTCTTAACTATAATGCCTTCCTGCCTAACCTGAAATATCTATGCAGAATACTCTCCCTTTTGCTATGATAGTTCACTAGTGAACAAAACCACTGCTGCATACTCAGGATGTTATAGAAGGATGGAGGCTCACTGTTCTGAAGATTTGTCTTGCAATTTTCAAACCCCATGAGTTTGGTTTTTTTCACTCACTGCAGTGCTCGATAGAAAGTAACGTGAAAAAAGAAGTGTTATTGCAGCCATCTATCTCATATTCTGTCCAGCCTGTAACAAGAATTCAGAAGACAGGAGTTTCTTCTTGAGTGACATTGGCTGGTAACCAAATCATAGTCCTGAGGGGAGATTCTAAATCCTTCTGCAGAGGCAATTAATTGGCTTCCACCTCCCAACAGCAATGCCCCAGCCACAGTAGCCTCCCTCTCTTCCATTAGTCAGCTTCCTATCCCATGCTAGCACGTGCTCAAGTGTTGTAGGTGTAATCATGTACACACATACATACACAACAGTATGTCACTATATATATATATATAATTTTTTTTAATTTACTAACCATGTCTAAAGCACATGAACTATTCAAAGACAGATCTTTAACCTACTCAGACTGTGGCAGCAAAGGGCAGCAGCAAACTGCAGAACACAACACAGTGACTGCAACAGTCACAGTCACTTTGCAACTAAACTATATGTTCCATTAGAGTATGAAACTTGGAAGAAAATAATCCCCCTTGCATTCCAGTTAGTCCTCAGAGATCAGAGGGGCTTGGTACAGCAAGGCTTAACCTCTGCTTATAACCAACTTGTCACTACAAATTCTTTAGCAGGAGCAAGAGGTCACAGGGGACATTCATAGTTGTAAAGCCTTTCCTCATGGATGTGACCAGTGTGCATCCTGTGTTTGATGGACCGGTACCTGGTGGCCAGTTTCCTCACATTTCTATCCTATGCCAAATAAAAATACAGTGCCTGATACTACTATGAATCAAATGGGATTTGAAACTGCACATAATTGCCAAATATCTTTCTTGCTGTCACTTGTCTTACATGTTTTTAATGCGAGTACACCACCTATCACTATGTCTGGCAGCAAGCTTGTGACTAAGAGCTATAATTTGGCTTTTCTATATTGTATTCTACATTGTATTTTCAGTTGGCAGATATAACACTCCTTAACACTTCTTTTTTTTTTCCTTCCACTTTGATTTTGAGTGCTAATATACATATTGCTGCAATCACCTGGCTGAGCAGATGTGCTGAAACCACCTACAGCCCTGCACTACAATAGGTGCTCTGCTCTTACGATGTCCTTGGTTATAAATCTGTCCTTACAGAGGCCTTGCTGTCATCCTCAGTGACTGTCAAAACCTCAATAAGCTACAGCCTTTTTAGTCCTCTGGTTTTTCTTCCTAACTGTAGATTAAAATTATGCAAATCACTTGCATTTCTTGTACACAGGGTTTTTCTGTCTCTACCTGTTCCTCAAATGTCCATCTGTCTGTTTTTCCTTAAAAATACAGAATACAGAGCATGAGGGGCAGAGGGAGAACCCTCCTTTGGAAGCAAGCCTTAGGGAAAGTAAGCTTGCAATTGCTGAGAGTGTCAGTGCTGCTGCTGGCTCAGTATCCATGGAAACCTGATTTCCCATCTTGCTGCAGGAATTAATTGAAGATCCCAACACACTTGCTCAGGGAATCACTATGATATTAACTCACATCAAGCTATCAGGCTCACTTTATTATCTCAGATACTCTTTTCATTACTTTTTATCAGAACAAAAGGTTCAATTAGCTTTCACCAACTTGAAAAAAAAAAAGGCCATCTAAATCTCTACCTGCTCAGAATGAGGGCACAGCACAGAGGCTACAACTTGGAGATCTACATCTTTCAAGAGGAGCTTGGCCAAAATGTCAACAACAGGAGAAGGTGCACAGTGAGGAGTGCTCTGTGCAAATCTCCTTTCCAACATCCTAGACTCTATTTTTCACCTATGCTGTATCATCTTGGGGGAAAAACTCACTGTCCACCTTTCAGTGTCAGAACAAAACTTTGTCTTCCATAGTCCATTCTTTCCTGAGATACAACATGCAAAACTTCAAAGAGAATAAGCCAAAAGGGACTTTTGCTAAGGCATATTGTTTCCAGACTTCTCTTTGAAGGCTTTTCATTAATTACAAACATAAGCATGTCAAGTTCCCTCAAGGTCTGCTTCTGGATCATACATCTCTGGTTGTCCACCTTTGAACTTTCTTTCCTCTTGCTTTTATTTCCTGTTGAATTCCCTGGTTGCTGTTCCCATTCGCTTTATTTCTCCCTGATCTCCAAATCACCTTCTCTGCTCTGTGTCTTTTCTGCTTGGACATTGATTTTCTCCATTTTCATCTTTCTGATATTTTGTATTTAGCAGCTGGTCCTTTTGTAACCATGACAACTACCTCATATCAGCAAAGGATCTCACTATTATCTGAGGAACCAGATCTCATTGAATGCCAGGGATGCTGCTTGAGCTGACGTTTAGTGTGCTGTACCCAGGGAAGGAGTTTTGTTTGGAGTTTTCTGTATTTTCTGTGAGCCAGGAAAGGCTAATTTCTTATGTTAGCTGGTGTTCTTCAGACAATTGCCCTTCTCCATCTTTTGTTTGTACTATCAAGACGTAGTCCCTCCCCAAATGTGGACTGTTGAAGAATGTTATCACAGGAAACATGGCAGGGATGTTACAGACTCATCATACAGTCCCAGGATGAGATCTGTATCCTCTCAAGCACTGATAGTTTATAAGAAACTGATTGATCTCAAACTGTAATTCCAGATGATGCAAAAGCTCCATAAACTTCCTACTGAATAGTTTTGGACTTATGGACAAAGAAAACACCACTGTTTTTTCTGAATGGTAAATGCAGGCAGGGAAAAAGTGAGAATAACATTTTGAACTGGCTTGGTGGTAACTCAAGACATGTCAGACTAACAGTTAGGTGGATGAAGAACCACCACAGACCAGTGAAAGACTACTCGAGTACGACACCAGTATTCTTAAAGGAAATAATTTTCCCTCCTGGATGTATTTACAAATTATATATTGTGTTATATTTTTCTCACCACCAAGAATGAGGACTTTTATCTGTGGTTAATCCTTCCTCAGTCTCAGGCTGAAATTTCCCAGCATCAGACTCTTTAGACATCTAGAGATGTAAATGCTGTCAAAGATGAGTTAGCCAGATGTAGACATTAAGAGAGAAGTCCAGGCATAAGAGTAATTAGTAGGCAAGCACCTACATCCCACCCAGGGCAAAGCTAGACCATCTCTCTGTTTGTTTTCACCCACTGTAAAAACACCAACTCAGTTGTACTTCCTGCCTCTTTCTCCTCATGTCAATAAAGACCATCAGGAGTTGGGAATCTCAAGTACTGGGATAAAATAACATCTCAGTGAAAGCACCTGCTTTATGTTCAGCTGCAGTAAGAACATCACTTGTTTTACTCTACGAAATTACTGCCAGAAACCATAACAAAGGTAACACAAATTCATCACATATTCTCTTCTGTCTGTCTTCACTCAGTTCAGACTACTTAGATTTCAAAAAGAACCTTAAAAAAAGATGAAGCTGACAGATACAATTTGAAGGGAGCTTAGAAAGAAAGGGTGAACACAGTGAAGCAATGGGGCAGCAAGTGTTGAACAAACAAACAAAAGTACTTTTCTCGAGTACTACCCAATGGAACCCAATGCTGAATGATCCTGTATAGGCCAAAAGTATGAACAGCTACAAAATGAGCTTCATAAACAGATCCATTGGTGGCTGTTAAACACAATGTTGAGAAGCAGCCTCTGGTTCAGGAATCACCCAATAGTATATTGGGAGTGGGAGCAGGAGAGAGGAAACTCACACAGTGCTTGCTTTGTTTGTTATGCATTATCACCATCCACTAATGGAAACGCACAGCCAAGAATTAGATGGGTTAAGGAGACTTCATCTGTCAGTTTTTACAAAGGCAAAGCTCAATAAAGTACAGAAAAAAATCTCAAAAAGATCAAGAGTCTTGCTTTTACAAAAGGAATAATTAAGATGCAACATAACCATTAAAAAAACACCCCCACACAAAACAGAGGATTAAATATATAATCTCTCAGAATATAAGAGAAGGAACACTGTGAAACAAAAAAGAAGTATGTTTTTGCACAATACCCAACCCATGGAACTGTCATGAAATACCACGGAGACACACAGCCAGCAGATGCAGCAAACATGGAGCACTACATCTGGTTAGCAACATGTTTCAACCTGGATTTAATTTAAAGAGACTATTCTCCTCTCCCATCACTGCTCCTTCATAGCATAATCTAAATTAAATAGTGGTAACTAGTAAACAGAAGCACCTTAACCAAGTCAGGACAGTTAACATTCCTTACCATCATCTGCCTGGGAATAACTTGGTACCATCAGAGACACAAACCTGGGCTGCCTGGGCCACATAACTGAGGTAATTCCATGGTCGTGTCCTGAGGTTTTTCAGGAAGGGTTTAAAGTTTGTGGTTGGAATAACAGGAAATGGAAATTCTGTATATTTCAGATCAAAGGGCCATTTAATAATTCATTTTTATATGAGGGCCTTATGAAGCAAAAAGACAATCCTGCTTCATTATGACAGAAATTTCAAACCAATACCTTAAAATCTGGAATGTTAGTAAGAAACTCCTATTGCCACTGTGTACTACACAGAGCATTCTGCTTGGCTTGTTTGCTGCAAGCCATTGCAGTGCTTGTACATACATTTGGCAAACCTCCCTCTTTTCTATGTTTGTCTGTCTTTTTTTTTGCTGTCCTTAAGAAAGGAAGATTTTAAAATACCTTTAGCAGTGTTTTCATGTATTTAATTATATATGTGATCATATATTTAATTATATGTGACATTTAACTGACATTTATTTTTCATTTTTTTCTTGCACATGTATCTGTCTTCGCATATTTGCACTTGGCAGTGTAAACACTTGGTCAGTTGGCTCTACCTCACTCCTCAGATCCAAATACAAGGCAATAACTACATTCAAATACAGCTGCTTTGAGTTAGATTTGAACCTGCAACAGTCCTCAGTGTTGCTGCTGGTTTCCAGAGGCAATGATAATCTCTGATTCTGGCATATTCTAAATTCCTCACATATTTCACTTTATAGATGAACTAAATAATCCCAAAAGCTGTTTCTTGCTCATCAGGTGTTTCACTTTTCATTCAGTATGGCTGAATGAAGTTAATTGTAAGGGATTAACAAATACATTTTCATTTTTCTTCAGATAGCAACATTTTACTCTTGGCTAGCACATGACTTTTAAATTAATCTGTTAACTGCTTTGGGTAACCATGAGAGCAGAACACATGTAACATCTGTCTCCAGTATATAATGATGTGGTTTTGTTGCCTACTGCTAAGCTTTTAAGATGTACAGAAGGACTTCATGCCTATACTTCTCAGTAGTGTAGAGGATTTATTGCATTACCCAGTGATTCATTAGATTAATATGATCTCACAGGTGAAAAATGGACATATTCTGTTTCATATTATATATGCAAATTTCGATATGGAGAAAGGGGTTTATATTTGCCTGGAGAATTCCAAATTAATTTTGTTGTTGATATGCACTCAAAACAACAAATAAACAGACTTTTTCAGTAGAAAGGGACGATCAGTTTCCAAGAGCTAAAGCCCACACTTTGTGTCACTGTAAAAGGGAAATTAGATTTGAACATTTTTATGCAGTAAGAAAAACAAAATAAAATAAAATTGCAAGACCTAATTACTAATGAAAAGGGGCAATTTTCCAGTATCACAGAATGCTCTGTGTTGGAAGGGACCCACAAGGATCATTGAGTCCAACTCATAAGTGACTGGCCCCAATGGGGATCAGACCCACAGCCTTGTCATTGTTACTGTGCTCTGACCAGCTGAGCTCATCCCAGTAGGCATGAAAATAAATGGGGAGAACAAAAATCCTTTCTAGCAGGGAAGGGCTGCCATTCAGTGGGATCTTGACAGGCCCAAGGAGCAGGTCAGGCTCTGGGGTGCCCAGTACATGGCAGACATGGACCTGTTCAAGCAGGTCCAGAGGAGGCCACAGAAATGATGAGAGGGCTGGAACACCTCTCCTAGGAGGAAAGGCTGAGACGGTTAGAATGGTTTGGCACAAGTTTTGCTTCAAAGAAAATTTGAAGACAAACATTACCTCAGAGTATTAAAAGTTAAACCAATGCTTAGTTACAAATCACAATACTGCAGTAGGAGTTAGAAGAGTGGTAGACTTACATGTTCTTCATCTTGCTTCTAAAAGCTGAGGAAAGGAGTGTGATTGCAGTAACACATGGTACAAATACATCACTAGAGGCAAAGTACCCCCTTGCTTCATGATGGAAACAGCCCAAATCTGAATGGCAACCTTATCCTGGTTTTGGGTTTGCTTGAACTGCTCTTTTACTGAATGCTGTGAGTTTTTATTGCAAGCTGAGCAAGACCAATACAATCAACCTGACTGAAAACTCGGTGCTGCTTCCTCATTAATATGCCAGGACTGTGACATTTCTATGGAATGTCTGTGCTCCTGGGACTGATGATTCAGGGTAGAGCTGTGTGGAATTTCTACAAAACTTCAGCCCTCCTCACTTCTCAAATAGCTTCATTTTACCAGTCTGTCAAGCAAAACCAAAAATAATTGTTTTGTGTGCAATTACGAGAGAAAAGATGGAAATTTCACTGCACAATTATTAGGCAACTCATTAGAAAGCAGGAGCTACATTTTCAAGAGCAGTGTGAAATATATCTCCCATGTTTAATTCTTTATTTTTTTGGCAATTAGAAAGAAATCATGACAAAATTTTAAGGTGCATAGTGAGTAATACCTAAGCTAAAAGAACATGCAATTAAGATTTCTGTGAGGTGAATTTGATGAAATTTGTTCCTTGCTTGTCATAGTTTCATGAAAGAGATAAGGAGAAAGTTCTGTTTAGAACAAGGCTAGCAACTGGCAAAAAGACATGAAAGAACCAGACGTCTCAAAGCAAGTATGAAATCACAGACTAATTCTGGTTTTCACAGTATTGCAATTTAGAGACTTGCCTCACTACAAATTAAATGGTATCCAATGCAAAAGACTCATTTCAAGACAATGAATGTCTCATCACAGGTCTCAAAATCCAGCAATGTCTCCACACGTCTGCAGCCAGGAAGACACCAATCTGTGTCCTGTGTGCAAGTGATTCTGCCAAGTGTCATCCTTTGATTCACAGTAAAATAGAACAGGAACAAAGACAAAAGAAATCATGAGATCCACTGGTGAGTGGCAGTCAAGGACCTTACAAACATTCTTCCCACAGGAGCTATTTATTTGTAAATATATAGTTATGAAAGCAGAGGGGGGGAGTCAAAGCCCTCTGCATTCTATACAGGCAAATTAGAACAAATTGAGAGAATTTACTGCATGAGAGGCCAGCAGTGCACTCACAGACACAAAGGAAGACACAGTATGGACTTTGAAACTTCAGTCACAGAAGCCCCCAATCCACCACAGAAAATGCCTTCTGGGAGTGCTGGGCTGCGTGCATTGTATGCATATTATATGACATAAAATTACATACTTTTAGCTCCCTCACAGGCCAGTTCAGAAGGAAAGGAACAGAGCAATTTTATTAACAACTTTTACCATGTTTAATTATCTATCCAAATGTTTAATTTTCCAAGATAGCAATTATGTTGAGAAAGACCCACAAAGTTAACAGAAATGTTGTTTCAAAGGATCTGATGAGAATACTTTAAAACCTGATGCACTTCAGAGTATTTAGAGAATCATATATTAAATCTACAAATAATGCAATTTAAGATGCATTGGAAAAGCTGATGAACATAGATATGAAAAGCCAAAGGAATCTATAAATTCCTTCTGATTTTGGGGCATAGGATGACATAATCAGAAGGTTAAAGGAAAATCATGACAATAAATTGATCAGGTCTTTAATCACCTGGAAAGAATTCTAGAAAACAAGATGTACTGAATAGTAAGAAATTGCTGGATCAGTATTTATTATGGCAGCAAGAAAAGATCACTGTATGTAATTTTCATCTGCATAGCCTCACATGCAGGGAGGGCATTCTACTTTTAAGTAGTCTATGTTCATTACTGAACAATTCTGCACAAAGAAAGGATTCAAAAGGCAAAATGCTCAAAATTTAAATCAGAGTATATTTTGTAAGTCAACATTAAAAGGTTTAGGTATGTAAAGTGTAGTAAAATACCATTTTTATGTCCACAAATCCATCTGATATGCAGAGTTATGATGAATACTCTGTAGGAATGATGTCAAGTTAGGATTAAATTAATAACAATGAATTCAACTACTTCTTTATTCTTCTATTTTAAGTAATTCTAAACAGGCCAGAATTTTTCAGACTTTGTAGTTCTAATTGTTTAACATCTTCCTTCGAGTCACTTCTTCAGGGTGGGTGTTTTCTTCCATCACAGGTGTGCACATCTGTGTACAGAGACTTCATCCACCTGACAGATGTTGCTCCTGGTCACTGCTGCGTAGTACGTGATGCTGATTGACTCTTCTCCCCCTGCTTCTGCCTTCCGCTTTCTTGCTGCATGGAACTTTACTGTAAATCCTGGCACATGAGTGAGCTTGCTTTCTGAAAAGAATCCAAATTACTTTGGTGGGACTGTTTCTCCTCTTTCACTGCTGTAACATGTAATTAATGCATTATGTAAAAATCAACTAAGGCTAAGACTTGCTTTTTCTGCAAGCTGAGTGTGGCAGCATTTGCAGTGTCTTTCACTGTGCTGATGGCAGAAGCTCCATAGCAACAGCATGTTTGCATTCCTACAGGAACCACATTGCTCCGGCACTGTCTGTCAGGAAAACTCTTTTGACATGTGTAGTCACAGTTATTTAGTTTGTGTGCGGAAGAATTTATTCTGATGAATAAAGATTTAACTAAAAAGCTGTGTTTATTTGTCCATAGTTAGCATAGGTTTCAGTGTACAGGGACAGTATTGCTTTGGTGCTGAAGAAGTGGAAGTTCTGTCTTCCTTCACCCATAATTCAAAATACTCAAACATGCCAAAGCTGTTCAAAGAGTTTTAAATAGACATTCTATGAAATAATTTCGCATTTCTCTCATAGAATTTCTGATCCTTTTCTTTACGTATACCCATTGCAAAAGGTCTTTGCCCATTTAACATCATCTAAGAAAAGCTTTTTTTAAAGTACACAGGGGCAAACCACAACAGACTAGACAAAAAGTAGCCAAATGGCTGGGAAGTCTAAACCCAGAACACCATGCATATACCACTCTACCCCAGATACTATCACTTACAGCCAGTAGACTAAAAAGCTCTAAAATCAAAATATTTTACTGGTAATCACATCATATTCAAGATATCTGTATCCTTGTTTTCATCTTGATGCCTGTCCTATGTAGCCAGATGATACTTACCATTTAAAAACTATTCTAATGGTTTCTATATGCAAGAAAGAATACAAATCATCCCCCTCTAACTGGTACAAAAATGCATGCCAGGTCAGGACAGGCACTTGTACTCTCATTCCCTGGGAAATGAGGCTGATGAGAATTGAACAGATCTCCTACTGGATCCATCCACATTATTAAGTAATGACAGCTCCAGTGAGGCAATATCATAAACCAGGATGAATATTCCTAACCAGTTGAATCTCTGGGATTGAAAAGGATTAACTCCATTGCTGTGCTAACAGACTAAGCAGCCTGCCAGTCATCTCTAACCTATTACTTAACAGCTCCCAAATTCAGTGGTCATTTACACTGCAGCCTGTTAGGCCAGGGGAAAAAGAGGCTCAGCTTCAAGAGTTGCCAATGATTCTAATAAACAGGCAAAGTCCAAGCCCAGTGCAGCTCATTAACTGCTCCTGTAATCATTCTGCATAGCTGAGTGCTGTTGGAACAAGTGGGCATATACAACAAGGAAAAAAACTACATAATAATTTTTGCATATGCCCAGAAATACAGACAAACACCTTCTACTTATATAAATATTTCAGCTTCTGGCTGCTGAGTTTGCAAATGTCAACTCTGAGCTGGCTGAAACAGAGGCAGCAGCAAATCTTCCTTCATGAGGACATCCACAGAGAGGGAGGCCTGGCAGGGGGCACACAACTAGATGATCTTTAAGGGCCCTTCCAACTGAAACCATTCTATGATTGTTTGATTCACAGCATTGGCAGGAAACACTGTGACAGCAAGGAGGTAAAAAGAGAAAGGCTTCACCTACATGAGAGTCCACTTAGGGGAGAAAAAAAAAAGCTAGGCTGAATTTCAAAGTCAAAAAGCATTTCAACTCAGTTCAGAACAGAGAAGAACCCTGCTTGCTGACTTCCTCTCTGATCCCACTCACAACTGCTGGAGCCCCTGGCAACCCACTTTACTCACTAGCAGGGCCTGTGGAGGACCAACTGTTGATGACAGCCACAGAAAATTCTTCTCACAGCCCATTTTTAAATTCACACATCCTCTGTCTGTTGTCTGCACCACCGTTTTTTCAGTAAGCAGGCTGAGTTCCTGCTACCTGCCCTGCAAGACAGCTGTTATTTCCTGACCAAGCTAACATTTCATGCCTAGGTATAGTAGCTATGCAGTACTGACTAAACATTTATTTTGCACATGGACCCAGATACAGATATTCACTATTCTCTAACTTTGCTTTCAACTCTCTGTCCTCCCCAGAAATTATTTGCAGTTACAATTTAGGGAGGTTTCCTGGATGCCTAACAGTAACAATATTTAATTCTGCAGGAGCAAAAAGGCCACCTAACAAATACACTTGTGATATGAATCAAAGTCCTCAGTCAACAGCTGGGAAGTGGACACAACCCAATATAGAGGCAACATTTAAGTGAGGAAGCAAAGCCAGGACAAACCAGATGCTCAAAACTTGCCTTATTTTTACATGGCAGAAATAGCAAGACACTGTATTAATTCTCATATCTTTATTCATTCAACAATGGAGAGGGAGAAAGGCAGAAGACTAAAATATATAAGACATGAAGATAAACTAAAACAATTTAGGAGCACAGTTTCAGAAGATAACAGCAGTTTTTTAAAGAAAAATATTCACAGGCATCAGTAGTTTGAGGGAGAAAACTACGTGAACTCAATTGTAAAGAACAAAAAGCCATACCTGCAACTCATAAACCTGTAAGTCTATTCTAATGACACATGGAGATTTCAATTCAAATTATCCAAGACGTTTATCTGTCAAAATAAACTGGAAATAAAAAGTGAATAATCTCCAGAACCTCTCTCCCCCACCCACATCAATAACTAAACTTTATCACAGCAACTTTTTAGAGGTACCATCATATACTTGTGTTCAGTTATGCTTGGAGCAGCACTTACCAGAGAGATCCACATGAAACAGTAGCAAGAATATTCAATATTTAGTTCTTAGATGATGTCTTTTTTTGTCCTGTCAGCAATCTTCAGCAAGCTGATACAGCCTGAATAGACACAGTATAATAAGCTTTCCCAAATACTCTTTAACCCCAACACAAGGGCTGTATTTACAGGTCTATGATCCTTATGCCTCAGAAGGGAACTTGGCCAGGAAAGCTGTTTCCAGCAGAAAGGTCAAAATAATTGAGAAGGGAAATAAGGAT
>JAOXXN010000466.1:548026-562378 GCA_026770055.1 Myrmophylax atrothorax | reverse complement strand
GTCCCTTGAAATAGGAGCAAATAAATGAGGGTAAAAAAGCAAGATACAAAAGAGAGAAATACATTAATTTCTTTAATATTCTTCACAAAAGAGGATGTAAAAAGATACCTAGAAAGTGTCTGGGTATCAAAGCAAGCACAACATGAGATCCAGGTTTTCTAGATTTAAGTCATAGCAGCAAGTGACCAAACTTTTAATGACTCTGCAGTGATAGAATGCAAACAACTCCCTCTCCCAGGAAAACCCCATTAACCCCATCATTTAGCACCACCATGCTTCAGTGCACGGGTAAAAAGGTGACAGTGTCATGAAGAGGTAATTCTGTAATGTGTGTTTAATTCCAGACTGCCCACTGGTCATCAAACAGACTGAGCATTATCAGAGACAGGAGCCTGGCCTGGCTGAACCTATTCAGTTTGGGCTGGCCTTTCCTCTGCTTTCCCCCTCCTGGGGTAACAGCCTTCGAGAGCTACAATGGCTCCATGCATCAGGAATTCCTGGGGTAAATACAGAATGCACACAGCAGCTGCCTTTTACAAAAATTAAGCCATTAAATGCGGTTTCGAGTCTATTTAATTCAATATATTCATTACCCCCAATAAGCAAGTGATAGCAGCAATGTTGTAATTTCTATTCAGTTGCTAGATTCCCCAGTAGAGCCCAGGAAAAAGTGAAAGCTCGGAAAATCCTGTTGTTTGGCTTTGGCTAAACTTGTATCTGCACATTTCCTTATAAAACTGACAGTGGGTGTTGGTAGTGGAGAGCCTTTACTTTAGAGCTCTGTGCTGGCAGAGACAGCCATTCACTAAACACAAGGCTTAGTCACAAGAGACCATTCCAACCTTCCTCAAGAAAATACTAATTTCTTATAAATCATGAGTAAGTGTTTTACATAATGCAATACATGCTCTTGGGATGGGGTATGTCAGAGCAATCCAAACCTGTAGTTGGAATTTAGAACCTGCCTGAAAGCACTATGTTGGTTTATCCAACTCTGATCATGTGACGGAAAAATGGAAAAATATTGATTTCCTCCCTGCTCCACCCCTGAAGTCTGACACTGAAGAATCCCCAGCCCTATTCCAAATTCTATTTCTCTTTCCTACAGTAAGCTCCTGATATGTCCTGGATCCTTCTTCACTCTGCAAGTCTCCATCTATGATGTTGCAAATAAAAAAAATCTCTTTTTTCTCAGCACTGTAAAGAATCTCATACTGTGTCATTATGTTCCTATTAGATTTCCATGTGTTTTGAGAGTGAAGATAATTCATATCCCTCCTGCTGCTTCTTGCAGAACCTTCTGGCCTATCAATCCTATCACTCCTCCCAGTTCTGCATTGCCTGGAAACTTGCTGAGGGCACAGTCCGTCCTGTCCTCCAGGTCATTAATGAAGAAAACAGGCCCATCCCTGCAAATCCTGCTGGGCATCCTGGCACTGACCTGCCCCCCTGGGCCTGGCCTTTCAGCCAGGTTTTTTCTCCACCACACTGTCTGCTCATTCAGCCCATACTTCATCACCTTTTCTATGTAAGACAATGACAAAATCCCTTGGACCCACATGATTTTGTACAGTTAACAAAGAGAAAAAGTCAGGTTCTTTTTTCTGAAACTCTTGCATCATTAATTAGGTCATTGATTAAAAAAAGAAAACCAGCATAAAACAATCCATCAACAACAACAAAAACAAACAAAAATCCCAAACCTAAACCAAACCAAAAAACAAATGAAACCAAACAAAAAAAGAAACAACCAAAAAACCCAACAAACCTGTCTGGTTTTCAAAATGCTAACACACTGTTGCCATGGTCACAAATTGCCATAGTGACATTAGACAGATCTGTATTTCTAGATTAAAATTGCTTCTATTTTCACAGAAAATAGATCCAACTGAAAGAAACTACTCATCCATCCTTACCAGGAAATACTACTAAAATTCAGAGTATAAATTAGGGCAACACACAGCAGTTGGTTAATTGCAAAAGTGGGGGAATAAATCACAAACATTGCCATTTACAGAGCTGCTTCTGCAGCTAAATGGTTTAACATACAACAAAAGAATTTGAGGACAGTTATTCTGTAACACTGTTGTCTCAGCAAGCCTCACTGGGTAAGGGCTCAATTAGAAAGCCCAGGAAGCTTAAATAGCCTGTTTAGTCAGAGGTTGACTGCAGTAATATTTCATATTTCTCTGTTAGAGCCCCAGTTTGTTTCTCCCTCACCCCCAAGTTGGACCTTCACTCTCATTTACAGGAAAAACTGCTGTTCAATCCGTCTATCATTGAACTAACTGCAATCAGACAAGTCTCTTCTCGCTCATTTTCAGTGATTTTATGTTAAAGTTACGCCCTCTGGTGGACAGAAAGAAATTCACAACCCTCCCTGTGCCTCCCTGACTTTAGATCGCACTGTGCTAACAGAACTCTGACGTCAAAATGATGAGTCAAACCCAAGCACTGCCACACTCTCTGATTTCTGCACTTCAAGGAACACCCTTCAGTCATCTTTACCGAGCTAGATCTGCCTTAGCCTCCCCACTTCCTTACCAGGGTCATTCAGCCAACACTGGCCCACCCAAAGCTCAGCAAGCCTGAATTTAGACATGAATTCATGGTTGAATGTCAACATAAAAAAATTCATTTATCTCTACATGGCATTCACAACACTTGAGAAATAATCTAACAGAGTAGTCAAAAGTGAGGAGTCCCTCAACTCAGTGCTTCCCCAAGTCAGGCAGCAGCACAAATGCAGGAGGTTTGTATTCAATACCAGGTTTGATGATTGGGATAATTTCTCTGCATTTTTGTAGTCACCAAAAATTTACAACTTCCTTTCCTTTTGGTAAGTTACTAAGCACTACTTGTGATAAAAGCTTTGTTCCCTTGTTTGTAAGATTTTATATGCTTGCCATCCACACTGACTTTCCTCCCAAACCTGCTGCAAAGAACATGACTGAATTCCCTACCTATGGAAGTCACTAAAAAATTCATGGCAGCAGTGGAAATGCATTGCTACACTGACTTACAAAGACAGGGATAGTTACATATTGCAGCAGACTTGAGCTTTTGCTCCTTTAGCATTCACTTATTTTTGCAGCATTCCTGCAAGTGTTACTTCTAACATTATTTGTATACATATGCAGACATGCTTGTCCAAAGGGCCTGCATTAAGCACATTTCAGCCAGAATCCACTGCAAGAAAAGGGAAATACATCAAATCATTCTGATTCCACCTGGGAATCCAGCCCTAGGCCTTGCTGCACATGGATGAATCTAGGTCACAGGACTAAATAATGGAAAAAGGTTAAATTTCAGCTCTTAATACAGTGTATTCCATGTCACCACAGCTGGCAAAATGGAAGCAGTCCTTTGCTTAACAGGAGTAAACATAACTGGTTCACAGAAGAGTAGGAGCTCAGAAACAGAGCAAGAGAGTCACAGTTTGCTTGCAAGGGGTTTAGGCAAAGAATTTGGGCATACAATCAGCAGTGACCTAAATTTACCTGCAAAGTTGCAGAAAAAAACCCCACCAGTTTGCCACTGGTTTCTTCATGCTTTTTTTCTTTCCAGTTCTCATCAGAAATAGAGCACTGGAAATTCGGACACTGACTTTTGGGATTTTACGTACAGCTCTATGTATGACCACGGCAAAGTCTCACCCAAAAATGCAGGCTGTGGCAGGGGGAGGGTGTAATTTCCTAGACAAATGTATCCTCTGGAGCTCCCTGCTGGTGCTTCTGTAGCATAATACATCCACTACAAAGTGAGGAGAGATACTTGATATTCATCAGGTCCTCCCCGCAGATCAGCTGCCTGCTGAGGCAAAGTCAAGTTTTACTGTTCTGAAGTGATGAAAGGCTCAAGAATCTCAATGCACATCACTTAAGCCCAGTTTAGAAAGGTACAACACACAGAGAGGTGTTCTAAGAGAGAAATCAGGCTCTAATCTGTAGAATGCAGAGTTTAAGTGTTGCTTGGGCTTCAGAAAGCCAGCAGTATTTATGGGACAACTCTACTGTACACAGCCCATTTTCCACTCTAATTCTACCTCACAAGGCAGGTTCTTGGCTGCTATGCAGGTATTGTCTCCATTTACTACAGAAACCAACTGTTCTCACAACTTACTCTGAAGATCTCTTCTGAAGCCTCTAGGCTTTGTAACAAGACCTATAAGGAACCTAAGATTGAGTTACGTTTACAGTGTCTTGCAACAGCATCGAATTCCAGATGAAAGATAAACAGGAAATCTTTCTCTTCAGTAACACTAAAGCACATTCCCATACAGCATAGGGATTTCTGCACACATTGGCTCTTAAATACTGAATTCAATATGCACCAGACCACAGACAGCACACATGAACTCCTGGGCAACTGGCTCTAGGGGGTTTTGACTGAGCAGGGAGGTTTAACCAGAGGACCTCATGTCCCTTCCAACTCTGACAGCCCTATGACTCTATGAGCTCATGCAGCTTCAGAATACTTTGCTGGTTTTTCACATATCTGACTTTGCAGGACAGCTCAGAAAGCAGCACCACAAGATGCTTCAGACAGATGGCACATTACAAATTCTTAGTGGGTAAAGCAAGAAAAACTGTAGTACAGACCAGTTACACAGAGATATGTGATTCAGCATCTCCCCAGCAAGCAGTGAAGTGACAACACAATTTCCCAATCAGAATGATGAAATACATTTCCCCCCTTAGATTTCTCCCTATACATGCAGCTTTGGAAGACAGATAGGAAAACTCAGCTCAGTCCAACAGCTGCTCTCAGCATACAATGACACTTCACAGTTAACTTGTGAGCCTCCTTAATACAATGCTTTGTGTAGATCAGAGAACCAGCAGAGTTCTCCACAGTTATCTTACTTTCCTCCTAAGGCACTGTGTTTCCTGCTGATTAAGATGGCACAGAATAAATACCAATGACTGGAAAGTTGTGGTTCTCTAGAAATCTTGCTTTTCAAGGCTCTGTATTGTGAGGGAGTCATACTTCCAAGAGGGGTGTATAAAAGAAAGCGCAAAAACACAAGGAATGGAACCCAATTTACTAAAATGAGGGGTGGAGAAGCTTCCCCAGAACAAGCTTTTCAGTTTTAAGAACACCAGCACCCTTCTCTCTATACACTCTCCACCTACCAAGGAAATCAATCTAGTCTAAAAGAAATCAGTCTCAGAAATGTGAGGCTGGAGGATCAGAAACTCAAGAAAGAACAGTAAGTAACAAAGGTGTTTAGCTGAAGTGTAAAGGTTCAAAACCTGAGAGGAGAGACTCTCCCCTACATTTTCCTATTTCTTACCCTCCACGGAGGATACTGCCAAGCAGGAAAACATTTTTCCCTTTTATGCAACAAATCACTCAGTTTCTCAGATAAGAAACCACATTTCACTATTATTTTCTTTACCAATAGCAGAACACTGACTTGTAGTACTATAAAGCATGAAGGTAAAACATTTCTTTTCAAAAGGCAGTCATGGCTTCAACTGTTATCTCATGGTACAGGTATTTTAGGATAATTTTTAGGCACACAAAGTTTGACACACATATACCACCCCCTCCCTTCAGGTATCATTTTCTCTTACTGAATTTCTCTCTGTGCCCAGGCATATTAGGAAAAGGTTATAAACACTTAGTGAACACAAGAGGTTCTACTGCTAGGTGAAGATTTAACCATTTGCTTAATTGCACAATGAAGCCCACAGATGATACTGAAGAGAAACTACATTCCAGCATTTCCTGCTGAAAACACTGAACAGAGCTGATAAAAGCATTTTATCAAAACAGCACATTCAGCGTTCTCATTAACAAGAGAATTTCTATGTAAGACAGTGCCATCCAATGCAGAACTATATCTAGAAACTCACCAAGAGGTCACGTGGGTGGTGGTAGATCTGCAAAGGCTTTGATCAAGCAAAGCACAATCTAGCAGTCACATTTGTACTAGAAGAAAATAGTGTCCATACTAAGACAATGTTCTTGCTCTGGGTAAGCTCTGCTGCTTGGCATCATCAGCTTCGTATCACACACCAGGTAACAGTCCCTGACTCTGCTCCAGACTCACTCTTGCAACTAAAGTCATTTAATTCCCTGTATAAACAAAAGTCAAAGTGACTCATACTTACCCATGAGCTAATGACATCAAGCACCAATGCTAAGTAAAAACTTCTTAGCACAGGACCCAGCTCAGGAAGACAAAGATAAATCCAAGTGCCAAAATAATCTCCAGAAATTCTTCCTGTGCTTCAAAGCAGAAGAGCCACTACAAAGGAGCTGATTCCAGAGAACCTTCTGGAAAGTCACTCTATGGAACCCCAGTAATTGCAGACTGTCACACCATATGCACAAGGAAAGGGCATGAAGGTCAACATAAGGGGAGACCTGGCTTCTAAATCAAGAAACATGGTCATAGAGATACTTGGTATACAGAGAATAATGGTTCTCTCTTGCTCAGTATAGTAAAGTCTAGGACAGCAATTCCTCACAACTGAATCTTCCACATAATCATGGAAGATTTTTATCCTTTGTCTGGAGAGAGGAATTTCCTTCGGAAACAGAAAGTATTCCTGCTTCAGGACGTGCATTTGCATGTGCAAGTGAGACATGAATACAAAGTTTACTAATAAACTAAAAAGAACAAAATAATTGGGGGTTTTTTGTGAAACTCAAAGCCAAATCAAGGATTTTCTACTGTCTTCTGGATAAGGCCTTGCAGATAATTCAGGACCAATATTTCTGACAAGATGCAAGTTTCTGACATGGTCTGTCAAGATTTCAATTTTTATAAGCTATAAATAGAAATAAAACCAACTTAATTGTTTTCCTAAAATAACTGGTCAATTCAACAGCAAACATTTGCCACCAAGACAATGGGAAACAAGAAAAACTTGAGTCCTAGTCCTCAACTTCAAAAACTTTTGAAGGGCTAATCTCTAGGACAGAAATATTTGTGGAACAGTAGTTGCAGAAGTGCTTCTATACCTTGTCAACAGCAAAATACTTGGCTCTGTGAGGAATTTCCTGTAATTTCAGAAATGAGACAGTAAAATACATGGACAAACACCTGCACCAAGATCTAAGAATGGTGTTCAGTAGGGAAGTAGGAGCCAGGTTCCTTTGATAAATAGTTTCAGTAAAAGTTAAGATTCTCAAGTATTTATTCAGATAACCATATCTATAATTATAGATCTCAACAACAGGAGATGTCATAAATTCTGACTGACTCAGCTGGCATGGGCACAGGGGATCTCCCCTCAGCAACGTTCAAGAGATCAGTATGGCTTGGCATGATGTGAATTGTCTCTGCAGCACTGTAATTTCTCTCCCACAATACATATTCTACATTCAGTGTAGTTTTCTGTCCCAAGTGTTACATATTGCTCAAGTCTCAGGACATTGATAAACATGGCACATGGTCAGACAGAAAATCTGTGCAAGGGCTGCAGTAGGATATAGCAAGAGGACTGATTCACCACAGTATTGTGCCCTACTCCCTGTTTTTTATCCCCCATAAATGACATCCTAGAGATTGTGAAATTCAGACATCAACTTTTTCTCAGTTCTCATGCCCTGAGGATTGATTCTTCTACAGCTGAGAGGCTTCTGAAATCCTCAAGTATGCCCACAGACTATTTTGAGACTTTCCCCAGTCATCTGCTAGAATAAAACAATTTGCCTGTAGTAAGAAAAATCAGGATGACATGGAGTTCAACCATTAAGTGGCAAAGCAAGTATCTTTACCACAGAACTGCATGGGACTTGCCTCATTCTGATGCTCTCACAGGAATCAAAGTGAGCATCAGAACCTGAAATAAAATTCAAGCAGCTTCAAAAAGAGCCAAAATCTTACAGATGCCAAACTGTCCTTCTCAACAGTTAACTCTTACAGATATCTGTATCTACTCCCATCATATAATGTGCATGCAATAGCACATTTACTTCATTACCCAGTTTTTCAATTATCTCCCTTCACCTTCCAGAAAAAGCAAAATAAAACCCAATCTCTTCATCTTCCAGTATGAGTAAAGGGAATCTAGCATACTCCTCCCATGAGCTAGTCCTTTATGTTCCAAAGCACCCAGCACACATCATTGCAGTCACCTTCTCAAAGGGGATGGACATGTCAGGTATGGTGCATTCCTAAGGAATATGACTCATGGTGGGCACTTCTGACCAACACACAGCTGCAGAAGAATACCCAGAGCAAGATAAGACATTTTAGGGAGCCACCCACCCCTGTGGAACTCCAGTGCCTAGTATTTTTCCAGCTTCTGTGCAATGGATGTCTCTAACCCTAGTCAGTTCTTCCAGTAAAGACTCTCAACTAGGGTTATACAGTGGGAATTCCAAAGCAACTGGCTATGTACAGACATATCAGCATTCCCTCCAACAGAGAGATGAAAAGGAGAAAATTCCCGAGGATGTGTATCCTCTACTCCATTTTCCGAATCCCAGCCTCCCCCTTGCCTTGGAATGAGCTCTACAAAGCAGTATCTGGTATGTACAAGAATCTCAGCTCCCTTCCTTTGGAGAGTTTCCCCTCAAAAGTGAAAGGCAAATCCCGGGACAGAGACAGTGCTGGGGAGGGGGAGGTCGCCTTAGGATGACTCGCCAGAAGCAAGAGAGCCAGCAGCTTTCTTCTTAGGGCGGGCTTTTACACTTCTTACTGGAACCTGCAGAGAGAGAAAAAGAGCCATCCTAGTCTTGTTTACTTTTACATCTAAATGTCCAACAGAAAGATGCAAGAGTGCAGAGTGAAAATAGGACAAAAACAACTACAAGATGACCCTGTTCACATCATCTGCTGCCTCAAAAGGCTATTTAACCATTCCTCTCTTCCTTAGCTATTAAATCACTCAACTCATATCCATCAAATCCCAACCAGGAGAAGGCATTCTAAAACAGGACAAGTAAGGTAATAAAACTGAACACAGTTGTTTCAACAGAAAGTCAGACACAGCAATATTTGTATGGGTAATATTCATGTAACACTTCACTGCCACAACTGTTCTGCTTCTTGACTTCCATCACCAAAGCAGTTCTCTGAAAGCTGTGGAAATATATTGAACTAGTTTGCACACTTTACTCCTGTGTCTTTCATTTTATGTATTGGCTAGAAGAGCACATTTATTCATCTGTGATGCATTCAGCCCTGGCAGGAAATCTCAGGTCTCAGTCAAAGACCTCCTACAAATTCTGCATCTGAACCAAAGATCCAACAGTCTGAGCATAAAAACCAAAAGGCCTGCAAAGGGTTTTATCAGTATTTCTGTACCCACAATAAACAACATAGAACAGTTGTTTTCATCTTTTCACAATTTCACTTTAAGAATTTCTCACTAGGAAGCCTGGAAACTTGATTCTCTTGTTTCCCTGCTCCTCTCTAACATGCTAGAGAAGAAAGCCCAGAAGTCAACTAAGAAATAAGCCACGGGAATTTGAAAAAGATCCAGGCTACTTTAAAATGCATCTTTAGACAGATATCCATCCTTGGAGATAATCAAAAGCCAACTAGACCTGCTCCTGGGAACTGGCTCTCAATGGCCTTGCCTGAGCAGTGAGGTTGGACCAGATGAATTCAGAGATCCCCTCCAACCTCAATTATTCTGTGATTCTGTTACAAAGAGTACTTAAGCTTATGCAAAGGTGTCCTGTATGCTGCAAAATCAGGTTAATAGTACAACTTCAAATGATGCTCCAAGCAATTACTTTCCTCCAAATTATTTAATATTTAGCCTGAATAGCTCAGCAATGTGAGCCAGTTATAAAGGACTCCTTATCTTAGATAAAAATAATGAAATTAGATGACAAAGATGAATCAAGCAAATAGGACCCCAAATTCACAAAAAGGGAGAAGGATTTTGTCATGTACAAATCAAACCATGTGAACTGTTTGAGTCAAAGCTTGGAAAGCAGCACCTCAAAAAGCATACTCTACAAAACACACCAACAGCTAAAAACAAACAACTGCTAAGCTTAATTGACTCTTGGACATAACTGCATTAATTCTCCTGTATGGTTTGTTTTAATAATAAGAATTGAGGCATCTCATGTCCCACCTGAATGGCTGTAAATATCTTGGATCATCACATGGACCTATCAAGGAGTGGGGCAGCTGGGGAGTGGTGTGATTTCCCCAGATCTAATATGCAAAGTATCCAATATGCAAAGGGAGGCCTAAGAGGGTACAGAACTGCTGTATTTTGGATGAAGAGAAAGAGGCAGTCCCAGGGATAAATGCCACAGTACTATTACGTATTCAGACTGTAACAGACAGGAGAGAGGATACAGTAAACAAACATGTTAAAAATATCTAATGCTCCACCCTTCACCATAAAACCCGAATAAAAGAAAAGCTGGGTCCTGGCTTATGACAGAGGCTTCCAGGCATGATAAAAATGCAAAAGCTACAGACTAGCATGGCAAGCAGATAACAAGTCCTCTGATACAGGACTCAACTAGCACAGACAGTACAACAAAGTTTACAAATACAGCTTTTAAATGTGCTGAGGCTGTGAAGCTAGAGCCTCCCAACAAAGCTCACAAATCAATGTCTGTGCTAGAAATAATCTATACACCAGCTCACCTCAGTTTTTGTCACCTTTTTAGGAGTTTTGAGACTCTGGGTACGTTTAGGAAGTTTGTCTCCTGCATCTTCATCTGATGGGTCTGTTCTAATGTCTGATGGGGTCCCATTAGACCTGTGTGCCACACTGCTCTCCTCTCCTGAGGAGTAACAGGAAGCTAAGGAACAAGAGAGAAAGTTTTAGTAAATACTTTTTAAAGAGTCACATAAAGCCTAAAATGGTCCATCCTGAAGGACCACATGGAAAGGAAATGTCAACAATCCTGAAGAAGGATAATCCAGAAGTACAGAGATGTATAGTACACAGGAAGGCTCTGGGGAAGACAATGCAACCTCTCACAGACAGTAGCAATCATGTACTCCTGAGACCCAAGGCATGGCAAGTCCAGGGAAGCCCTCCAGGCTCACCATATGAGGCCTCACACAATGCCCAGCAGGGGCTCTGTACCTGAGTCTTCGATGGTTTCCAGGAGATTCCCAGCAGAGGGGTGCAGCTGCGGGTCACGGCTGCGCAGGTGCACATTGTCCTCATCTCGGATCAGAGTGAGGTCCTGCATGCTGAAACTCCGAAGCTTCTCGGACAAAACTCCCTGGCCCTAAGAGGACATAAAAACCAGGGTGAAGGGCATTTCACCAAGATCATCTCACATGGGATCATTCATTCAGAAGAGGAGGAAAGGTGCCCTATTCCCCACTAGGTTACTCTGATGAAAACTGAGAAGGGAAAAAGAAAAGAACGCTCCCAAGACCAACAAGGAATGGTTAAAGACAAATCCACTCCACTCCCCCTCCTCTTTTTGTAAGTCAAAGGATGGGATTAACTGCAAGGCAAACTGGAGGAAAGGAAAACTATATTCGTGCCAAACAAGTAGGAGCGTCCCTAGCACAGCACACAAAACTGCTGGGGAATTCCTGAATGGTACCAAAGGTGTTGCATTACCTTTGCAGCTGCAGTAACTGCTGCATTGGCAGCAAGATTTAACCCTCTCTTGCCAACTCGCATCATGGTTTCATAGCTCTTGTCACAAGCCTGAGTAATGTATTCATCAATTTCCTAGGAAGGCAATGTGGAACATGGCATTTAGCTCCTCATTATAAACATGATCAAAGTCTCCCCATCATCACCCTTTAAAATGCAAAGCTCAGCTGGCCACTTTTTTCCCAGCCTACCACCATCAGCTGTCACTGATCACATAACAGGAGTTTCTCTGCTACTTACAGAAAGCTTGCAAATACAACTTTTAATTACATATGTTATTTCTAAATTCTAACAACCAAAACAAAGCAGTCACTTACCCTGACAATGTGAAAAAACAGATGGGCTACAGAACATGCTGCTCCTATTCCATTCAGAAAGCTTAACTACTGACAGTGACTGTAAGAGCTCATGACACTGGGTTAGCCAAACATGCTTTCTAAGCATTAGGCAAACTACTGGCTACGTTACAACTTTCAGTGAGCTGCAGTATGACATCGTTGTCAGTGTCATTCTACATCCACTGATGTCAGCACAAGCAGGATTCACACATTTCAGTTCTTATTGTGGCATAACTGCATCAGAAGGCAGTCAGCTCCCAGAGAGGTCAGTATCTTCTAACAACAAGCAAGTACCTTCTCCTTATTGGAGAGCGTTGGGTGCACAAACTTCCTGTAGAGGACACTGGAGCCCTTGGTGTAAGGGGAGAGCAGCCAAATCACAAATGCGATTTTCAGCTCGAAATAAAAGGGAAACCTGAGAGAAAGAGGAAAGAAAAAAAAAAGAAGAAGAGATAGAAAGATGGAGAACTGGAATCAAGATCAGCACAGAGACAGATGGAGATAACTGGTAGAGAGCAGCATAGGCAGAGAGAGTGCAGACAAGATAAAGGCTCAGAAACAAGAGAATCAATTAATCAGGTCAGAAAAGCAGAACCCTCTTTAGAATCCTAGGACATACCTTCTTCGAGTCTCATTTAGTCTTTCATCCATAGCCATGAAAACTCCATAAACAGGGCATCTCTCAGCCCTGCAAACACACCAAATTACAATCTGATAGCTACTCTCATCATTCTGAAGTGTGTTCAGAGAGTATCCAGTGGATGTTAATATTACATTAGTTTCCCTTCTCGTTTTCCAAAGTTTTCAACTACCTTAACAATGTCATGTTCCTCCCAAGGCCAATGGCTGCTTCTGAAACTTCCCGTAGGCACTCAGGTAAGACACAAGGGCCAGTGTAAATGAAGAAGAGCAGGCAGGATATAAATTTTCTATCTCTAACCCTTACAGCACAGATTGCAACAAGTGAATGCAAACTCTCTACTGACTCTACTAGTAGTAAGAAACTTCTGCTTTCAGAGGTCCATTTTAAGTACATGAACAAGATAAAGCCCTTGTACTTTTTAGATCTTTGCTTTTCAAAGTTTATGAAGGAAGAAGCAAAACTGCTGAGCACTTTTGTAATGCTGTTTTGTAATAGCTATTTCATGATTCTTTAAAAAATGAAACCCTTGACTAATATTGTCTCAGAGATGTGTGCAAAGACGGACACTAAAGCAATGAAGAAACTGAAGACATCCTGCTCCAAAGGTTCAGCTGAACCCCTGTTACAATGATTTGTCACTTTTGGAGGCCTCCATGTTGCCAAGCATGACACAAGAGCACTGAAAGGAGTAAGAATAAGAACCTGCTTCCCTCAACTTCAGTCTGCCCCAAACCACCCCACCCTCCCTAGTGGAAGAGAAGTTCATCGTGCAAACCACTCACAGCACAGACATGCATGTGATCTGCTCCTCCACACAACAGGCTGTCAAAGCAAAACAGTCCCTTCCTTCTACCACCTTTTTTTTTTGAAAGTGTCTTTCAGACTACCATTTTTCAAACTTTATCTGTTCACATTAACAGCTTCTTGAAAATATTTCATGTGAATGGATAAAGATCCTCTTACAGACACTGTGCATTTACCCTAACTTTGCAAGTACAGGAGATGAAAACCACTAAGACAGCAGCCACTACTCACAATATCTACAAACCTGCTGACTTTTCACAGGGATTGAAAACTCCGAAAGGAGAGACAGTTTATTTGCAGCATCCTAACACTTCTCATCTCTTCCTAAAAAAAGCCAGCAAAACAAAACACAAACACCACCATGACAGAAAAAGATCCCAGCAAGGAACTCACCAAGAAAGAACAATGTCTGTGAGAGTTTCTGCAGTGGTGAAAAAGGCAAACACGATCCAGTACATCATCCACTTCACCTGCAAAAGAGCAGACACTCAATAGACATCCATCAGACACAGAAAAAAAGTGAAATGTCTTCTCAGCATAAATGACTCATCATCTCCACACGCTGAGATGAATTCAATAAGAAGAAGGATATACAATCAGTAATGGAGAGGGTCACGTACTAAATGCTATGTTATAGTCTGGGAAAACACAGAGGATTAATGTGCTTTAAATAGATAAATGCATACAGATACACTGATGAACAACATTAGGATGCAACACTGTTAAGGTCCCAAATGAGCTGGAAAGACTAATCAGTTCACTTTAAGAAGTTACACTCTTTTATATACCATGAATATTGTAATAAATACATATACACACACATATATAAAAGTTTTAAGTTTCACCTGTAGCCCTACATTTTTCTGTTACAGAGTTTTTCCTTGAGAAAAAGAAGAAAAGCAACAAACCAACAAATATATAGTTTTGCACTTAATCCATTAATAATTCTTTGCCTTAAACATTACTCCCAGAAATTATACAACTAATTCTTTCTTTTTAAAAAAAGGCT
>JAOXXN010000466.1:488712-545614 GCA_026770055.1 Myrmophylax atrothorax | reverse complement strand
CGGGCCAACAAAAAATCCCCAACCCATGTGTTCCCTCCCAGCCTTCGCCAAATCCATGCGGCAGCCCCCCCGCCCACGCGTGCACACACACGCAGCGCTGGCTCGGCTCGCCCCGGTGCCGAGGCGAGGCGAGGAGGAGAGGAGAGCAGAGGCGAGGAAGGGCGAGCAGGCTCCCAGGCAGCTGCCCGGGATTTCCTGCCTCCGCCTGTGCCGCGGGAGGAGCCTGCGAGCGAGGACAGCACAAAGGCCACCGCGGCCGCGGGCCAGGCGCGATGTCGCTCCGCCAGTGTCCCGCCGAGGGGCTGTGCACGCACCGGATGCTGTCCCTGCCATGGCCCGGCTCCGCTTGACAGATGTGCTTATTTTTCAGCAGGAGGATTTCTTAGATATCCTGCCTGGCACAGCCGAGACAAAGGTTTGCTGGGGGAAACCTGTTCCCAGCAAAAATGTGCAGATCTGGCTGTGTGGGTGAAGGTCTCAAGGGTCCAGAATGCTCCTGAAAAGCAGGGCCCAAATGTGGCCCCCAAATCGCAGTCCTGGTTGATGTGGATCTGCTTCCACATAGTGCAGGTTCATCTATTGTCTAGTCCAGACTCTACTGCAGCCTCATCTCTGAATCCAATTGGAATAGCAAATTGGAGGTACTCTGGACCTTACAGCAACCAATTAAGCTTTGAAGACATTTCTGAACAAGAAAGTATCTGTGTGTTAAGCAGACCATCCCAGCCCAACAACAGCTCAGCACCCCAGAAAAGTCATTTAAACATCAAGTCTGGGTTCTGCAAATACCATCAAGTCCTGCTTTCCACCCTTCTGTGCAGCCATAGAAACCAGCTGGAGGGTTGATACCACAGCATGTATAATGAAGTGACAGGAGATGACAGCACTGGTGGTGCTGGAGGAACCTGTCCCTTGCCACACAGCTTCCTGAGCAGCTTTCTGCTTACCAGTGGGAAGGGCACATTCGGCCACACTCCTGCCTTGCTCCCAGCCAGAGCATCCACTGCTTCTCTGGGAAATGCAGGTCTCTGGCAGTGGCTCCACAGATCTCCTGACCAGCAGGCCCTGTGCTGGTCACCCTCGGGCCACAACCCAGGACCTCCACCACACACCTCAAGTCTGTCTGACAGCAGGTTCTGATACAATGTACTGAGTCACTACAAGGTCCAGTGGCATGAGGTCTGGAGGAGGCTGAGCATGGAAAGATCTTAGAAATATACCATATAAATGGAGAACTCCAAAACACTTCCAGAGCAGGAAAACTCCCACCATACAGCAGCTGTCGTATCACATGCATGAAGCCCTTCTCCAAACCACCCTGCTCTGCCAGCATTAGCCTTAAATTGCTCCCAATTGTTTCTGCATGTAACAGTTAAGCAGAAGGCCTGGACTGAGATCCAGGTGTGGCAGGAACTGCCATTGCTCAGAACATGTCCCCATTCGGCAGCTCTGCCTCTGCTCTGCAGCATTGCTTCGTTCTTCAGGGAGCCAACAACACTGCACTGGTCTCCCAGGCCAGTGGTAGGCCAAGCCATAGTCATGACACCTCTTTGTTTCCTTCTAGATTCCCCATACCTAATCCTTGCTTTCCTGACTGGAGGATTTGCACATGAGCAAGGATCAGTGATGGTATCGCCCTGCCTGCGCTGGGCAGCAAGAGCGAGGGCTTGTGGCACACCAAAGATGCATCTTACTTGAGAGTACAGGAGTTTTCACACCAGTCCTTCTACACCATAAACCACAATAGCTGCAGGCAAATTCTGTCCAACCCCCATGAATTTCATGGCTTGGAAAACCCTTGGCTGAGGGCCACAGGCCACATGGCCACCAACCACAAGTATCTTATGGAGATGCACTGTGTCCCCACGAGCCCACTGCACCAAATCAGAGCATTCCTCTGAGCTGGGATCACAGTTGAAGTCAACAATTATTTGGTTGCGACAAAACCACAGTGTTGTTCATGGCCCCAGGAGCTGTGCTGACAGTGCAGAGAGGAACAAGGAACTACTGTCTCCCGAGTGCCTTGAGCTCTCACACATCACACACGCTCTCAGGACTGCCAGTCAGGGAGGGATTCCAGTCAGGCAGTCTGAGATCTGAGAGAGATGAGAAAAAGAAACCCAGAAGAGTATGTCCTGGCTACACAGAGCATCCTAAGGATAAGTGGCCAATGGCTTCCAAAATGCTGAAGGACAGTCAACTGGTCCCAGGCTCTTCGGTCCCTCCTAGAGATGCTCATCTTGCCTCCTCAGAGTCACCAAATCATAAATGACAGACTCTTTATGTTCCTCAGATGTGCTGCATGACACACCCAGAGCTGTTGGCTCAGGCTGGTCTGTGTGCAAACAGACGAGCCAATCTTGTTTTGCCCCTGTCCTCTTTCTACACAGTCCCTGGAAATGTTCAGTGTAAACCCTGTCCTGTTCCTCCAGCAAGAAATCCAATGTATGACATCCTTAAGAGATCAAAAACAGCACACAGGACATTTCATGTGTGGTGTGCAGCAGAGCTCAGTGGGGAAAACCTTTGCCCTTTGAATATCTAGAGCAAAACCAGAAGTGTTTTCTTACTCTCCAGGCAGGTGTTAGCAGCAGCACTCAGTGGTGAGGTGGCTGCAGAGTCCAGGTTTCTGACTGTGAGAGCAGAGCTTGTCCTGGCCCCAACCTGCCATACAGTCAGCAAGGGCAACACAGGCTTGGTGTGCACCAAGTCCATCCCACCTCATGAACCAGCTCTTCTTTGTCACTCTGTGACAGCAGAGAGAGGTCCCCCACCCGCAGGGGAGCTGGTTTCTGGCAGGTATGCTGTGGTCCAAGGACTGCAGTGCTCAGGCTCCACCCTTGGTGAGCAACCAGGAGCATGTCATGGAAGGAAAAATCTTCAGCCTGATCCACACAGACACTTTTGAGCATTGCAGAGCCAAGCAACAGGGTCCCATCAGGGATGCACCCAGCCAGGCTGGCCTGAGCAGGAGAGCTGTGAAACTGCATGTCCATGGCTTGGCAGGGTCAGCACAGCCACGTAATACCAGCATTTTCCTCTGAAGCAGACAAAGCCATTTTCAGTATTCCCCACAGAAGGGAACTTTTCTTCCTGGCTGTTTCCTATGATGACAGGAAGGGCAGTTCCAAAGGACCTGTTTGCTCAACTCGAATGGGAGCAGTAAAACCACTCCCAGTTTGGACCAGGGCAGTGGAGGCTGAGGAACTGTAGGTATGTTCCCTGCAGGTGCAGAGCTGGGAACCTCCAGGGCTCAGTTCCCACCTTGTCCTCCTGCTGCCTCCTCTCCCACTACATGGGAAGTCAGTGCTGACTTCAGAGAAGAATCTCATGGGTATCACAAGGTCTGAACTCTGCTGCTCCATCACCAGCAGAGCTGCACACTCACCCTGAGGCTCCTGCTGACCTGATCCAAGGGAAAACGCCTTGCTGATCTACATTCTGATGATTAATTTAACCTTGAACTTGCAAGCAAGGCTCCATTGTGAGTGGCTCCTGGGAGCATCAGGGCCCCGACACTTTAGGCAGCCTGCATTCTTTTGATGCTCATGGAAAAGAAGATACCAGACCAGAGATGAAGAAAGCCCAAAGCACAGCATTAATCCCCACAAGCACAATACACACAGCAACCAGATCTTGTCTTTTCTTTTACCTGCCCCACAGGTCAAGCTTTAATTTCCGCTCAAGGATCACTGCTGCTTTGCCACCTAATCCCTCCAGAAATCGATCAAATTCCATTTCAAAGGCATTTGTGCTCCCTGCATCCACTTGAAGTGCCTTGTGCTTCCCAAGAAGCACTGTGTGACTCATGCCACGCTTCCACTTCCAGCTCCCAAAAAGGACCAGACATCATAAGTTGCCTCCTGCATGTTTAAACTCGTGACTCGCTCTGGAGCGAGTTCACAGCGCTTCTCACACACTCGGCTCCTCACTTAGGATAATGTGCACGAAGCAGCGAGTGGGGCAGCCGTGGAGGTGGCTGCACCTCTGGCAGCAGCCGCTCGATGCTGCCCTGTCCCGCCCGTGCGGTACCGGCGCGTTCCACGCGAGGGAGAAGCTCTCCCGCGGCAGGGCCGTGTCTGCGCCGGGAGCGCCCAGACACAGAAACCACCGTGCAGGTCACACCTGCCTCCCGCAGGGTCGCAGGCACTGACACCCCCGATCGCTAATGCATTCAAAACCTTAGCGCAGGGCAGAGGTTTCCAAATTTAGCCTGTTCAGACAGGAGGAGAAACCAAGTGGTGCAGGAAGGTCTGCTGCTGCTCATCTCTCTCCCTGCTTCATCCTCCAGCTCTGCAGCACAGATCGGGCTTAAATAGAATCCCAGCCTCTCATCTCAAAGCTACAGCTGGGAAAAACAGAGAGGCAGAGCAGAACCCTGCCAGCCCTGGGAAGCCAAGAACAGTAACACTTGGGAGACAAACAGGTACACATTGCTCTGTGGCACAGAAGCTGGCTGGGCTGGGAGCTGTTTGGTAGGAGTGGGTGGAATTACAATGGTGATTTATCCTCTGAAATGGAAGGGCACTGCTTCTTCCAGCTCTCAGGTTCTCCACCCAAATGACAAGAGCATCAGCAGTTTTGGAAGCTCTTGATGCAGGTTAACATACATGATCAGGAGAAGGCTGGGGACAGGATCCTACAGAAGGTCCAGTTTAAGTTACAGGTAGTGGTCCCAATCCTGCGATCCTTACTCACCGAGTAGTCCCTTAGAAATAGAGACGACTGCTCACGTGAGTAAGGGATGCAGGATCAGGCCTGTCTACCAAAGAGGCTGAATCCTGAACCGGAGAGGACATCACAACCTCTGAGCACCATGAGACACTCACTCCTGGTCCAGCGGGAGTTAATCCAAAGGCATCGCTGAGGAGGACAGTCCAGGCTGGGGCACCACACCTGCAAACAGTGCACTGAGCACTGACCATGGACAGCAAGGCAGTAGACAAGGAAGATGGGAAAAGGGATCCTTCACTCAAGCAGGGATACTACTGGTTCATCCCCAGTTCTCTTATCTCACAGATACCCCCAGGTCTGCAAGGTCTGAACCCAGCTGTCCTCCCAGCAGGCTCCTGAAACAGCTTTGGGAGAATGAAAGCAATCTGTCTTGGGACAGCTCCCAAACTCTGTCTGGATCTCCCAGCTACAATTAACATAACTTTAGGAGTAGCTGATGCCCACAAGAGTGGAGATTAAGCCCACTCTTAGCTCACCAAACAATTTTTAATTCCAGTAATTAAGGGGGAAAAGTCAGTTCTCAACAGCAACCTTCAGTCCTGGGAGGCACCCAAGGAGAAGAAAGCCAGCCTTAGCCTGTGTGAGCAATAACCCTGAAAAGCTTTGCAGACAAGGAGGTAGAGGCACCTTCTCCTTCCCAGGGGGCCTCCTGTAGGTCTCCATTCAGTGCTCAGACCACCAGACTCCAGCCTCCCACGCTTCCTCCCTGCTGTCTGCTGCCCCTGTGCAGTCACAGTGAGTAACACAAAGCGCAGTCCTTGTGCACATTGAGATGGCAGAGGCACACGGGGACCTCCACCTTCCTCCCCTTACCCTTGGGCTTGCAGCACCAGCCCACCTGACCAAGAGAGCCTGCTGAGAGGGAGCCCGCCTCCCTTTGTACCCGTACAGCTCTGCCCGGCACAGCCATACCTGGCTGCAAAGCGCTGCCCCTGGCGCCCAGCGCGGGGCAGTGTTCCCGGAGAAAGCAGCTGTGCGGCTTCCAGTCCTACCCGACGCCCTGTGATGTGCTGGACCATCTGCCATCCCAGAGGGGACCCCCAGGAGCCCATTTCCCAGCCCTGCCACAAAAACAGTCTGTGCAACCGTCACTGCCCACATCAGTCTGAAGGCTGGGCCCAGCGTCGGGACTAGCGTCTGTATTTGCAGATGGATTAGATTCCCTCTCCATTTCCTTTCCCCTCCTGATGGTTTCTCTGGCTGGCAGTTCCCCTGCAGCCCTGCACAATCCAGCAGCATTACTCAGAGGGAAATTCTGCTCCCTTCTTCCCCTGGATGTTGCCCTTGGTTCAATATAAACAGCAGAAATGAACTGTGTGATGATTTGAGTGCTTCCTTGCAGCAGCATTTGTCCTTTCCAGCCTGGCAAACACAGCTTTCCCTCCCACACCTGCACCCTGTCTCTTCTCCCCGAGTGACACAGAAATCACAGCGTGCATTCAGTGAGTGTTGCTGGCAATTGGAAGCAATTAGCCAATCGGCAGGAATAAACAATCCTCTGGGCTGGGGTTGCAGCACACCCTCATTTATGAGC
Organism: Myrmophylax atrothorax; assembly: GCA_026770055.1. Lineage (NCBI taxonomy): Eukaryota > Metazoa > Chordata > Aves > Passeriformes > Thamnophilidae > Myrmophylax > Myrmophylax atrothorax. Next base: position 539,346 of record JAOXXN010000466.1, on the reverse strand, counting down.
AGTGGTGCAAACACTCCTTTCGGGCAGGGCCTGAAGAAGCGTACCTGATTCTCAGCCATGGTGTGAGATGCTCTCAGAAAAAGATCATAACACCCTCCTGCAGGAAACCTGAGGAAGAGATGGAGCAATGATGAAATTGGGGTAGATCAACACAGCTGTCTCTCAGAGCTCCCAGAGAAGGGAAGGGGAGTGTGCCCAGATGAAGTATCCACAGAGATCTTCTCTGAGCATACAGGATGTTTGTCCTGCCCTGCCACTAAGCAGTGGCTTTCTGGGAAGCACTACTAGTGCCTAAAGCCCTGATGGTTGCACAAGCAGTCCCAGGACCTGCAGAGATGCACAGACACATCAGCTCCACCTGACAGAGGATGGCAGAGGAGTTATCCTGCTGGGATTCACAACTCCCCCACAGATCCCCCCCTCACAGAAGATGTACAGACTGAGGTTTCCAGGGACAGTCTGTCAGTTCTGATCTCTTATACCCTGTAACATACTGTGTTCTCCATGGGCAATGGCCTGAGTCCATGCAGAGCACAGATCTCACAGCTCTGTGATGCAAACCATCAAGACTTCCAGCTGCCCCAAGTTGCTGCCTGAGCTGGATAACTTCTACTCTGCACCTGGCTGCAAACACTGAACTGCTGCCTGCCCCATGGAAGGGGCTTTGAGAAGCCTTTTGGAAGATTTCAGGAGCTTGCAGCTGGCTCTCTCCCCTGCAGTCTATGCCAGCCCATTGCTGGCTGCCCACGAAGAGCCAGATGAGTGTTACCCAGTTGTGCCAGGCGCGCAGGCCACGAGGCCTGAGACACTGCAGCTGCTGAGCAGTCGGTGCCTCTTCCACCATTCTGGCCCGGCTGGGCTTCCCAGGCCTGGCACACGGCACACAGCGCTGGCTGTGCCGGACCAGGCTGCTGCTGCGTGGTGACAGCACGGCTCGGTGTGCCCAAAGGGTGTCACAGCCCCGGCAGCCCCACAGGTCCCAGCACAGCTGTGCTGTGGGCCCCAGACAGAGCTGTGGGACCAGCCAGGCAGGCACAGAGCCTGGCAATTTACTGCATGAATGAAGAAGAAAAGGTAAGGGCTGAGAGGCAGCCGGGGGCCAGGATTGTTCCCCACCTCCCTGCGGCTGTGCAGCCATCCAGTGCTCACACCAGCTCCTCGTACCCTGCCAGCTCACACACTGCAGCCGTGCCCGGGGGGAGCCGTCAGAACGATCAAAAAGGGAATCAAGAGATGCTCTCCAACACCTTTCCCTCCCCTTCTCCCCCACCCACGTGCTCCAGCAAACACCAAGCCTGGTTACACCTTCGCTGCACAACTTGCCACTTCCCCGTGCCCTGCAGCGTGACTGGCGATTCACATTTTATTAAATGCTCTGATGATGGGAGAAAACTTCAAGTCACTGAACATCTAAATCAAACTGTACTGTCAAAGGGAATTTAAACCAAGTTTCTTCCATGGTTAAAAGTAACTGCTAGTGTTGTTTCTCGTTATCAGAGAGATGATGACCAGTATGGAAAAAATAAGACTAGTTAGTCTGAGTTTGTAGTGAAACAGAGCAAAAGACCTTGGATGAAAAACTATCTGGCTCCGAGTCTCAGTAGAGATTGTGCTGGATACCAGAGAGCTCCCCATGCCCTTCCATAATGCAGGTGTGAATTGCTAGGTCTGGAACTCACAGTAGAATGACCACATGGCTCATTTACCCAGACTGATGGACACTGACAGGTCCTGCTGGCTCTGTGGCACCCAGATAACACCCTGTCTGAGGATGCTGCAGGACACACAGCAGCTCTCTGGGCTGGGAGGCTGGCTCAGCAGTCACAGTGCTGCTGCCACACAGGGGTGACAACAGGCACCCCAGCACAGAGCCGAGGGCCACACACCCCACCAGCACAGCAGCCCAGTCTGCTTCAGTCCAGCCCCAAACTTCATTAGCAGTTTTGCAGCAGTGAGTGATTCCTACTAACCACTGAGATGGTGCCATCTGGTTCCGTTTATGTGCTGGCTCACAGGATCAGCTACAGATCAAAGGCCTCCAGAGAGACTTTGCTCTTCTGAGCAAACAGGGACTGAACAGCCAGCCAGTTGGGACAGAGGCTGAATTCACCCACCTGACACCTGGGAGATACAGGAGCCCTCCCACTTTGGCTTTGTGACCAAGCTCCATCATACACCCACCCACAGGCCCCCTCCCTCCCTGCAGGCACAGAGGACTCGCTCCCAGCACACAGCACAACTGCACTGACTGCTCCACATGGCACCACTGCAGAGGAGGAGTTGACAAACCTATTCCTACATCTCTTGCTCTGCCCTCTACAAAGCCAAAAGGAATCTGCCACTGATAAGCCAGGATCCCAAAATTAATAGCTACCAGGCTCTCTTTCTATATCATGCTGTGCAAAGAAATCTTTCCCAAGACACATTTTTCATGCTTTCATTTTTATGTACATGCTTGGGCCAACCTACCCTTAAAGAGAGCACCATGTGCTGCCTGTGCAGCCCTAGACAGGCACAAAAGCACAAAGCAGAGAGTGGAGATGAAAAGGGCAGAGTGTAGCCCGGGAGAGTCTATGCAGCTTCTAAAAACAGTAGTAGGAGGAGGAGAGATAAAAACTGGGGACACCCTGTGTGGAGAGGGCTAAAGAAATATTGGCTCTGTCTGGCAGCTGAACTGAGGGAGGACTTTGCCACCTCGTTTTACCGGTCACACCTGCCTTGGGAGGGAAAATAGTCCTCTTGCTCAACAGGAGGTTTCATACTATAAAACAGATTGCTTAATTCTTGGCAATTTGTGTTCGGCAACTACCCTTTTCCTGTGGTTGCTGCTTCCTCTCTGAGCACACATTTTTACAGAGCCAGAGAGACAATATGCTCCTCTCAGCCTGCCCTGGGCCCTGCAATTCCCCTCAGAGAATCCTCCCTTTGGAAGATCTGGTGCCTGTGGTAGACTCGTAACCACAGCAGAGAGCAGCAGAACATGCACTAAGTTCTCCCTTCCTTCACAACAAAACCTTCCTGGTCTTGCCTGGAGAGAGCAGAACTGAGTGTTCCTGGAGAACAGTGCTCTTAGGTGAGAAAGGATGGAATATCAGGACACAGCATGAACCAAGGAGAGCAGCAGTAACACACTGTGATGCTGCAGTAGCAGCAACCAGCTGGACAAAACTGCCACATAACCAAAATCCTAGGGCATCCTACAAAGCTTCATGGAGGGGATCCTTCCCAACATGATCTTGCCCTGCTGCATCAATCCCACCACCAGCTTCTCTGCCCATCTGTGGTTTTTATTACTCCACCTCCAACCACGCCTCTCTGGAGAGGGCAGCTCTGCATCACCTGGCAGGCACCATCACACTCAGCCCCACACCAACACAGCACCGATTCTGCAGCCAGAGACAGGAGAGCAGCCAGACCTCAGCTCCATTCTCAGTAGCTGGAAAAGAGCTTTCTTCAAAGTGTATCCTCCTGTAACACATGTTATTTAGTGTAACAGCCCAAGGATAAGAGCTTCCCTCTCTTCTCCACTCTGCCTTTGCTTTGCTGTCACATATTGTCAAGCTGTCCCACTCAGCCCTGCTCTGCTGAACTCTGCCCAAGTGACGCTTCTCTTCAAAGCCCCAGTGACATTGCCATCCTGGTCCATTACAGCCCTGTTCCAGTCACCCTGAGGCTGCCCCTGGGGTCTTCATGCATTGCAGAGAGCACACACAACCTGCACACAGAGCCTCAGGCCACACAGGGCTGCTGAGCCCAAGACGCCAGGACAGTCCTGCCTCCTGCAGCTGCCCAGCCCACCTGGCAAAGCCAGGGACCTGCTGCCAAGACTTCCCACAGGGAAGGAAGAACCAGGGACCCTGCCCATGGGCTGCCAGTTCTCCTTGACCCCGGGGGAGGCCCCAGGCAGCGCAGCAGGGCTGGGCACAGAGCCCCACGGTACCACCCCGGCCCCAGAGCTGACAAACCTCCCACTGACGGCAGCACCCGGTACAAAGCCTCGTTTGTTCCTGGCACACGAGCCCATTCCAGGCTCCTGCCAGGACACATCTTTATTGTGCCCTCCTGACTCTGGCAACAGGCAGGGCTTGGGGATAATGGCCCCTTTCTGGGATGCTGCTGGGGCTCACACACAGGAGGCCACAGATGCAGGGCACTGCCAAGGTTCTGAGCCCTGCCAGGCGGCGAGCACTGGCACCATGTCCCTGTCACCAGTGACAGCAGCACAGACCTCCCTTGGGGCTCCACTGACCCACACTCCTTTTCAAAGACATGGCAGAGCTCTCCTGTCACCCATCCAGCCCCAGTCACCTGCCACTGTGCTCCAGTATCATGGGCACAGCTGTGGGGTGCTGAGCAGAGGGGAAAAAAAGGACATTTTTTAAAAAGATCCCTTCTTGTCCATGCCCTTCCAGCTTGTTTCATCACATACAGGCATGGAGACAATTCTGAGGCAGGAAGGAGGAAAATGGGACTGTAAATTCTTGTCCTCACCATGACATAGTCATGACAGCATCCACTTCCAGGGCCTGCTCCCAGTGCAACAGGGAAGAGGGGCAGGAAGGCTGGGGGAAGTCTCTTGCTAGATCCCATGAACAGTTAAACCCTCCCTATATAGCAGTGGTGGGAGGGGAATTTATCTCCAAGTAAGAGTCTTGATATCCCCTGGGATGAGGCCAAGAGAAAAGCAAATTCCTTTAGTGAACTTATCCCCCTCCTGTACTGCCTACCCAGCTACAGGGAGTTTCCTCCACAGCCACACAGCTGCAGGGACATTAGAAAAGGCTGTGACCTGGTCACATCTTCTCAGCCATAGCCCACCATCTCTTCAGCTTGAGCTGGGGCCAGAAGACAGCTGGGCTTAAAGGCAAGTGGCTGGACTCTCCCACAAGGCTTAAGACAGCACTTGGAAACCATCCCTACTGGAAAACATGGACATTTACAGAAGTCCAGAGCTGTGCCTGGCAGACCAGCTCCAGCAGCCACTGCAGAGCTGGGCTTGCTGGACAGTGGCAGAGTCCAAGGACTCCTGGCTCTAACTGTGCAAGAGAAAATCTTGGCCACCTCAACATAGCAGAAATCAAGGCAGCAGGAAGAAGGGCCCTTTGCCATGTCAGGGAGGAGAATTCTCTGGTAGTTCCTGCCAGCAGCATCAGCCTGTCATCTCCTGAGCTTCTCACTACTGCCTGCACTTGGAGCCTAAAACCTCACTGACTCCCATCCCACACTCCAGATCCCCAGATCTCTCACTGACATCTTGGCTCCTAAAAAGCAAAGCCTCCAGGAGGGCTCTGATCCCCTTTTCCACTGATCCCCAGGGCCCTCAGATACCAAGAACCCCACAGGGACTCTTCCATCCAAGCACACGCCTTGAGCACCTTCCCACACCAACACTCGATTGCACTGAGCACATTTTCCAGCCAGGCACAGCTCAGCACCCTGCAGGACAGGCCTGGACTTTTCATCAGGACACTGCTACAGTGTGTGACACTTTCAGAAAGGCCTCTTGTCCAGCTGTGTGTTTTGGACTCAGCTTTTTGACTTCTCCTTTCTACTTCCCCCACTGTAGCATGTAGAAAGACAATACCAGAAGGATAAAACCCCCTCACAGCCATCAGCCACTTCCCACCGCCTTGCACAGCTGTACTGCTGTACTGGCAGGGGGCAGACCCCTCAGTGGTGGGGCCTGGGAGCACCACGTTACAGCCCCCTGTGCAGGTACAGCCCCTCCCTCTAACAGACACACAGGGCTGGCTCCCAGCACTGGTGCTGCTCCTCCACGGGGCCATTGCCTCCATCAGTACAAGAAGGGCTACCTGACACCTCCTGCCCCTCCCTGCAGAGGTCACAGCCATTGCAGAGAGCAGCACATATCTCAGACAGCACAACCAGTCCTAAATCCCAGTGACTGGGGCAGACAGGACCTCAGCTGGCTGGAGCTGCATCAATACCCACATTGAGGGGGTTGGCAGAGTGCAGGAGGGGGATCCCAAGGAGCCCTGAGCAGGAGGCACAGGACTCTCCTGGAGCCCCAGCCCCTCGCCTGCGTCATTCAAAGAGCAGCATAAGCTCTGGCTGTGGCTCCAAATGCTGCTCCACCTCAGAGCTGGAGACGGATGAGGTCACCTCCAGTCTGAAATCACTTCCGTTCTCAAACTGCTCTCAAGACTGTGCCACAGATTAAAAAGAGTGGATGGGTGGGGAGGGAAACCCACACCAACGGAGCATGTTCCCCATTAAGGGCTCAACACTTCATTTATTTCTGCCTCCCAGTCGGCTGCCATCCGAACCCTCCACCCTCCCTCCTTCCCCTGCAAGAACAAACCTGGCAGGAACTGCTTTGAGTTAACAGCGGGGTATGGCACAAGCTGCACGGGACTACACTCGACCCCCAGCTCCCCAAATCCAAACCCAGGCAGAGCAGTGGGAAGAAATCACATCTTGGTGCTGTCAGACAAGCTCAGCCACACTGCCCCACCCTGTGCCCAGCTCCAGCTGCTGGCCCTCAACGGCAGCAGCCCAGCTCCTTCTCCCCACACACAGTGCTGGAAATGGTTTGTACTGGCAACGGAGCACTGAGCACCAGCACCACAACTCTGTGGTTGCTCTTGAGCACAGCCACAGTCTCCACTGTACAAGTGGCCACACTGGTGTACTGGTGGCAGCAGGACTCTCACCTGGATCAGGCAATACAAATGCCTGAGGAAACAGACTGAGAAAGAAAGATGAAAATTCAGGTCACCAGCACAGGGGAAGCCTCAGGAAAAGAGCCTTGCAGTGGTCACAGTTGTCCAGGAGAAACCAGACTGGCAGTTTAGTGGCATTATTTTAAAAACACATTGACCACAGATGAATCAGTGTCTCATGCTTGGAGGCTCCAGCCAGACCACAGCACCCAGCAGTGCCTCAGGCAGCAACGGCCAAGACACAGCGCTGGCACAGCTCCCTCCTACACAGTCATGGGTTCTCCCCCTCACCCCAGGTTTTGCTCAACACAGGAAAGCACTAAAAGGTTCTGTGCATCTCTTCCAAAATTCCCAGTCTCATGAGGAGGGCAGCCATTGGATGGGGCCATTTTGTCAGCAAATGCTGGTGGGATCCAATCCAGCTGCAGCCCACGCACGTTGCCACAGCCTCACCGGTGCCACAGCAGGAAGGGAACAAAGCAGTGCTGGGCACACCACAGGGTGATGGAGCTATTGCAGGTGCAGTGGACAGAGGAGCAAGGGGCAGAGCATGCTCGAGCGCAGCTGTGGATCCCATGCTGCAGCACTTTGGGACTTCCCTCAAGCAGATGGAAGACTGGAACGCAGGACTGTGTGCACTGCCAGTCCTGTGCTGGTTTCACTGGATCACAGGGCAACCCTGGGGCCGAGCAGCAGAAGTGCAGCATGTCTGCTTCTCCCTGAGGGCACTCTGTTCCCAGCCTCTTTCCAGAGGCCAGCCCTGGACAATGACCAGTATAATCACTAGGAAATCAAGAGCTTTCTTACTTGTGGCCTTACTTCTAGAAGCAGCAGGCACCAAAGAAAGGAATCTCTCTCAGCCCCTGGCACAGACCTGGGCTGTAGAGGTGGCTCCTCTTCAGCACAGACCAGGAATGAACATGCTGTGGGACAAACAGGTTTCAGCACACGAAGCGTGAGGCTGTCCCCACCTGGCTGTGTTCCCACCTGCTTCTCTGCCAGTTCTGCCTTCACTCCCATGACTCGGGAAGATGCCAGCAGAACTGCTCAGCACAATGAGGACCTGGGGAGGAAGCAGCTGCCCAAGAGACAGGCTGCCTTGCTGGGGAGATGAGGAGCAACAGGTGAGCTCCTGATGGGAGAGCTCCAACAGCAATGAGTGGAGCAGGGCATGCTCCACACCCACTGCCCTGAGAAACACCAACCACCACATGGAAGGAGCAGGTCTGAAGCTGAACATTTGGGCTAAGGGGAATCCTGAGGCTCAGGTGCCTCTGGGAAGCTTTAGTTGTGGTGTGACTGACTCACAGGGGAGCAGAGCTGCTCCTTCATCAAAGTATGCCGAGTATCCCTAAAACTCATGGCCTCCAGACAGAAATGCCTCTAGACAGAGCTGTTATATCCTGGGCCTCAGTTCTGTCACCTCTGAAGCAGAGAGAATTTTACTGCAAGCACCTGCCCTGGCTGGGCCAGCAGTGCCTGTCGAGCCCTTGAGGATCCAGAGCTGAAAGGCTTTGAGGAAGGGGTGTGCCCTTCACCCAGACACCCTGGGGAGCTCTGAGCCCCCCAAACCTCACCAATACCATTTGTAAGAAAATCCTGCTTGCTATCAGCTTTACTCTTTTCCAATACCCAACCGCTCCTTGTGTGCAGGAATGGACAGACACTTTGTCTGCAAACAACTGTAGGTGAAATACCCTGCAAGTGAGAGCAGGTGTGCACTAATGCCAACACAGTTTTCCTGGATGTTGGAGTTCTTCTGTGTTTGTTTTTTTTTTAAATTCCTCAATATGCAGGCAAAAGCCAATCAGACTGAAAGCAAAGGCATCACTCAGGGAAGCTTAATAAGAATCCAACTGTACTGTATTTGAGGAACTCACAAACAAGGTACAGGTAAACATATAAAACCACACGTGTGTTTTCTAAAACTATAGGCTGGAAAGATCCACTGAGGGACTGTTGAATGAATATTCTGGGCAGCAAGACCTGAGGACATGGAAGAGATGCTGTGAAAACATTACTATTCTAAGAATAACATTAAGTAACCTAATTCAAGAAAAATCTCTCTTCCCAGGACTTGTCTATGCAAAGGAATTCCACAGACATAAGAACATTGGTGCCCTGGTGAAGTCAGAAATGAAGGCTTTATTTTCCTTTTCCAGTAATACATAGATTTAACTATAAATTGTTCCCCTGGGAGCAGATTCTATTTCACTGTTTCTGCAAGAGCTTTAGAGTTGGACTTTAAAGGTGAAAGCACCCACTCCCAAACTGCAGGGAGCCCAGTCAATACTGATGTTCTCACTACAGCAAAGAGCTGCTTCGTTGCACTTCTCTCAAATTCTTTGCCCTGCTGTCATTGGCACATCCAGAAAATGCTGAGCCCAGGAGGACTTCAACCAGGCAAGAATGGCCTCACTTATCACCACTGCAAAAGGTAAGGAGAGATCTCCAAGAGCAAAGCCTGCTGAGTCTGGGTGAAGCAGAGGCAGATCACAGGATGCAGAATCATCCAGCCCCAGGGCAAAGCACTGCCTCTCTCTCAGCCCTGCATCTGTCACCCAGAGAGGGGACTGCCACCAGCCACAGGCTCCCAGGGAGCACGTCCCCTCGGCAGAGTGCAGGGCTGGGGCACAGAGGCCATCCCAGCCACAAAGGGCTGGTGCTCCAAAGCAAACACGACAACTGCCAGGCACACAGAGCAGCCAGGGAGCAGCTCAGCCACCGTGATAAACAGGGACTCCCCACCTGTTGCTGCCGGACACAGGGGGCTTAAAGAAGGGCTTGAAGGAGGATAAAGATGACAATTTTCAAAAGAAGCAAGGTAGGTGAGGTTAAGAGCACTACTTCACAATGGAGCATCTCTGCCAAACAAAGTCTCTAAAAAAAGAAGCAGCATTGTAGAAGTTTTGGTTTCAATAAAGAAACCAAAGTGTTAGATGGCCCTGATCTTTCCACAGAGCTGCAGCTCTCGCTGATGTTTTTGAGGCAAAGATGAAAGGGCCATTCAGAGCAGCCTGGAACATACATACATCCTGAAGCATTTTCACAGTTATTTTCCTTCACCAACCCCTTTCCTGGACCTAATCCGTGGACCACAACACATGAAAGGCAACTGTAAGCCTGGCACCAGGTGTGTAAATTCCACAGCAGCAGCAGCTTCTCATGGGAGATGGAGAGAGCTGTTGCTGCACAGCAGCTTGGATCAGGGAGAGGGATGGAGGTGGAGAGCTGTGGCAAGGCTGCTCACCAGAGCCAAATTTATAAAAACAGGGGAGGTATCTAGCTCCTCTCAGCTTCAAAGGACTTGGGCACTTTCATCTGTACTTAAAGAAGGCTGGCTCTTGGTTCATATTATTGCAAACTAAAAAATTTGCCTTTAAAATAACTATATTGTACAGTGGCCTTTGTGGAAAATCTTGTGTTTCAGCCCATTGCCTTTCATCTCCACACCACCAACCCAGAGCAGAGAAATGTGTCAGCTCCTTGGTTAATCCAGAACATGCCAACAGTCTCAGGCACTGCAAGGAGTATCCCCTAACTCGGCACCGGGACAGCCCACGGCTCTGGGCTGGCACAGAGGGAAACAGCAGAGCTGTGGCCCAGGAGAGGCTCCCCAGACACCTTCACCACACAAACACTCAATAACCCTGCCATTGTGTCCCAAGGCCCTGCTGAGATTCATACTAGAAACAAGACCAGAGCTGCTGCTGTGACCTCCCCCCAAAAAAGGCACAGGGTTTACAACCCATCTCTGCCATTTTGGCAAATTTCATCACTGATAAGTCAGTATAAAATACTGTGGCCAGACCAGGCAACCCCATTCAACCAGGACAGACCTGGAGTGGTAGCACTGTCCTGACAAAGTCTCAGGGATGGTATTTTCTGCCTTCAAGGCTGCCATTTTGCCTCTCTCCTCATAAAAAATCACAGGCTTAAGAACAAACCTCAGCATCCAGCTGGACTGGAGACAGAGACCAAAGCCTTAAATCTCGCAGAGGGCCATTAAAAGACACACATTCAAAATTATATTGCTCCATCCCTCCTAAAATCCTTTCCACCTTAAGATAACAATTTCTCCCCTGAAAAACTGAGGGAGAAATCAATCACAAAAGGTTAGTGCCCCAAGCTGAATAACTAACGTTCCTGCCTCAGGGACACAGCTCAATCACTGGGCAAACTGGATTCTCCATAACATCTGTTCTTTGTAGACAGCACCACTGTGGCACTGGTCTTTGCTGCTATTTCAGTCTTGACTTCCACTGCAAAGTTTCTCCAGTCAGAGACATCTACTTGCTCTGCAGCCGAACTGTTATCAGCAACTCATTAATACCATCCTGATTGGAAGGAACAGATAACTGTGGAATCCTCCCTCCCATGGATTTTTCAGTGACATTGCTGATTTCATAAATATCTTTCTGGGCTCCTCCTGAAAATAACAGAAATGGTAAAGTGCATGACATATAAGATGGGAGATGCTAACACAGCAGAGTTCATGAAAATGTCACCTTTGAAATTATTATAATGGATTTCTAGAAGTCAGAATGAAACTGGATTAAAGAAGAGATTAGACAAGACAGAAAGTCATTTGACTGTAAACGCTGTGGCTGTTGGACACACGAGGGGCAGTAACAGCAATGTTAGAAAGAACTTGGAAGCAATGGAGTGGAAAAAATTGCATTTGCTAGACTGTTTTCCTACAAGGCAACCCAAAGGAAATGGAAACAGCCACACAGGTAAGGCAGAGGAGGGAGTCAGGATGAGGAATGCTCAGCTCAGTCAGCAGGTGAGGGGAGAGCCAGCACCCCAAGTGACAGCCACAGCAGGCCAGGAGTGATTTGTCACTCACAGCCCTTCAACGAGAACGGGGTGCAAAATCAGATTAGCTACCTATGAACAGCTCTGGGGACTTGAAGCACAGCAAGTCAAACCTTTATGTGCTTTGAGAATCCGAGGATAACCGTCCCCAAGCAAAGCAAAGCCCAGAACCAATGTCACATGCAGAATGAGGAGGGTTTTCTTGGGCTCCAGCTTGGGCTCTGACTTGCCAGGCCAAGCAGCAATTTCTTGAGATTTATTTTCCGGGATTTGTTCTCTATGTGGCATCTTGTCGCACTGTCCCTTTCAGGCCTGTCACAAACAAGCCACCCCTCACAGATGTGCTAGATGACACACCATTCTGTCCAGACCTGGCAAACTGTGACTCCAGCCCCCCCAAAACCTGGCTTAACCCAGAGACGTGGCTGTCCCTGCAGTTCACAGTAGTCTCACATACTCTCAGACTACATGAAGTCCTTTCCCTTCTTATCTCCAGTTTCAAGGGTGTAAGAAGGGAAAGTAATATCTGCAAAATGATTTCTAACATTCAGTGCTGAGGGACAGGGCAAGGACAAAGCAGGTCTTGCTCCCTCACCTGCACACCTCTGGAACAGACTAATCCCACTGTACAAAATCAAATCAACAGTGTCAGGCCAAATTCATGGCCCAGTTTTAAGAAATTTTGATGGAACTCTTTCCTGGTGTAAATCTGCCATAAGTGGGGAAATCAGTTTTTCCTTTCAGGCTCATGTATAAACCATTGCCTTGAGAATACAAAGCAAAATCTGCTTCCTCTGCTGGAGAAAACACATGCTGGCCTATTACTGCAGGATGCCAGCCAAGAGGTGGGTGGATGCTCTAATTATTTTTTTAAAATAATAAAGGAAAATGGTTATTTTTCATGAAGGAAAATCCCTAAACCCCTAAGGGACAAGCTCTAGGTACCCAATACACATGGATTCACTGGAGTCACAAATCAGCTCAGCCCTCGGGCATATGCAGGATATCTGAGGAAGCAAGAGCAGTGGTCTCATCCAGACATCTCCTGGATGTCCACTGTCATTAATGTCATGATAAATGGGATCTGAGTCCTCCAAAGTGCCCATATCTGTGCTGTGACCTCTCCCTTGCAGGGACACAGTTCAGTACCAAGCACAGCCAAGTGCAAGATGCGGCACAGGAACAGCACAGGGCAAGAATCACCTACACACTTCACAAAGAACCAGAAGATGGGTCATTAAGCTTTCAGACTAACGAGCCCCATGATATCCCTCATTAGCAACCCCATGCACTGCTGCCACATGAAGGGCAGCTCCAATAACACATCACTTGTTTACCAAGAGAACAATTCTGCCATTGCCTGACACCTGTTCATGACAGGGTGACCACGGGAGGTGCAGGGAGAGGCTCAGCTGATGCGGGCATTCAGAGGAGGCAGCAAAACGCCTGGCACTGGCTGGAACCTCCGAGCAGCTGCTGAGGACCAGCCCCACCACCTCAAACAGAAAGGCTTTCACTGACATTAATGAGGGTGGCTGCAAATAATGCCATCCCACAGCTCAGAGATGGCATGCAGCCTCTCTGTTCGGGGACTGGCAGGCTGAACAGAGCAGGCACTGAGGAAGAGGAGTGCTGGGCTCCATCCACCCACTTCTGGTTTACTCAAACTGCTGACAAGTCCAGTGCTGTGAACCTGGTGTGAGCCCAGTGTGGTGGGGCAGGGCAGGGGAGGCTCATCCAAGTGACAAGAGGACACACTCCTGCTGCACAGCGATGGTGAGCAGAGTCCCAAACAGATCCCTGGGACACTGCTGGGGTGTACACAGCAAACATGGCTCTAACTCACTGATCCCCGTGGGTCTGGTTGAGCCTCTGAAGTGTCAGCCCCAGGGCTGTCAGCAGACTAGAGCTGATCCAGAGTGCTCAGCTGCTCAGTGAACCTGGAGTGCTTCCCAAGCATGTGCCTGGATTAACAGCTTGGTAAAAGCACCAAGTCTTTTAAATAACTGTCCTCTCCGATATCCATTTCCCTCATAAATACACACTCTGCCAAGGGCTCCTTTCAAGGGGAGGAAAACTCTTCAAAGTAAGCAGACAAACAGCACAGGTACTAACCTTGGGAGTGAGACACAAGCACTTACCCTTCTATGTGCTCCAGCTCAGGCTCTGGCTGCATGACAGAATCCATCTATGAGAGCTGGGGCTGCAAGAACAATCACTGGGAGGCAAGAGCTGGGCAGCACCTGCACTGCCCCAATGGCACTCCTGCTCATGGCAGCTCTGTGCAACCACAGCAGCAAGGCTTTGCTGCAGGCCACCTGCAGCCCTCGAATTTAACTTCTGATGCCTTGATTCAGCCCACTGTCTACAAAACAGGGCACATACCAGCTCCTGAGTGCTGATGCTTCTCCCATTACTGTCACAGCCCAGCTGACACCAGACCCTCTAAGCAGCAGGAACCTCTGAGAACCTATAGGTTCCTAAAAGCCATAAATCTTCCTGACATTTTTTACAGCAGGCCTTGGGCAGAGGGAAATTACTATTGGTCCAGATGGGCATTTCCAATACTGCTTATCCACATTTCCAAGACTTCATATCCCTTAATGTAGAGACTCAGGAGAGCTTTAAACTAAACAGAAAGCACAGCCAAGGGGGCCATGCAGTAGGGCAGACAGAGAGCAGATGTCTCTGACTCAGGTCTCACCTGAATATATAATTAATGTAGTATGTAATTTACTTGAAAATAAAAGTGGACGTAAGACTGCAGGATCTAAAGACACTACATGTGTGTACGTATCACAGCAAGAACGAGCCCAGTGCACCAGGTGGGATTAAAACAGTTCCCACACTGAGGAAATAGCCAGGAGACATCACAGGAGGCTGAAGGCAAAGCGACTTGCCTGGGAAGTGATCTTAAAAAATAATTGCAATACAAACCAAAGCAGTAAAAGACCTGGCCTGTGCTCTCATGTGTCTGTTCACACAGCTGCAAGCACCGGGGAAATGCAAGAAGAATGAAATGCAGTCACTGGAGCCCTGAGCACATGTTTACTGCCACAGGCTTGGCCTCACAGCGAGCAGAAGGGACACGTCAAGCCCTGGGAGACTTTTCCCACACTGACTGAGTGGATCTCTCTCCCCTCCCTTGCTTCTGCACTGAGAACGTCCAGAGGTCAGTGGGACGGGCTCGCTCCTCATGGCCAGTCTCCAGCAGCACGCACTCCCCATGCTGTGGTTTATTTGCTCAGCCTGCACTCCCAGCTCCCAGTTTCCCAGCCAAGAGTCATTCTGGGAGAGCAGCACCAACTGCCTCGGGCGGGGTCAGGCAGACATGGGCCATCCCAGCGCCACACACACCCTGGACACACTTGATAACAAGCTTCAAGACAAACAGGGCACTCCCAAAGATCCCACGGAAGAGCAAAGGGCTGAAGCTGCACAAAGCTCAGGTCTCCCACAGCACAGGGCCGGCCCAGGCCCTGCACTGCCCCTCTCTCCATCAGGAGTCACGCCAGGGCAAGCACGTGCTGCTGTTACTGCCATCACCCAGTGCCAGTGCAGAGAGACAGCCCAGGTTTATAAGTTGAGTGAAAAACGGGAGTTAACCTGTGTTAAGGGCTCCCCACTGCTGACTGACACACCACTACACTGGCTCCCACCCCACAGAGCCCTGGGCCAGCCTGAACCACAGCCCAAGGCCCTCCAGCGCTAGCCCTGAGCCTCCCTCAGCCCTGACTGGGGCTGCACAGCTGTGTCCAGAGAGGTTTCTGCCATCCTGAGCATCCCTGCACTGCCCTGCCCTGCACAACATAGATACATCCCTCTTCTAGAGCTCAACTTCAGCCTCAACTTCTCTTTTTTCTGTTGACTTTAGGAGTGGACAGTTGTATTAAAGCCAGAAACTAAACAATTCTCCCCCTCTCTTGGCATTACACCCTTGCAGATGCTTGTGCAGGGTTTCACTTCCTCTTCAGCTCTTGGCCAAGGCTTACCCAAGCTCTGCTCATTAGCAAGCCAGTCCCTGCGTCCTTCCAGCACACTCTCCTCCCATGCACCCCTGGCAGTGGCTGCTGTGGTGCTGCTGAGGTGCCAACCACATGGGCAGTGGCTGGGAGTGATGCCCAAGGGGAGGGACAGCAGTCCAGAGGTGAATGTTAGCAGGCCCTAAGAGATTTCACTTAGTGCACTGGAAATACAAAGGAGAAGGAGTTAAGAATATCAGCCCATTCAGTCCTCAAACCAAAGAGGACTCTTACTTTAGTCAGGAGCCACAGATCTGCTCCACTTCCTGCAGCTCAGCCCCTGTGGGTAGCACGTACATCCCAATCCTTCTCCTCAACACCTTCAGTCATGGCACCTTTCACTGCTCATGCTGAACAGGGCTGCTGGAAGCCCAAGGCTTGGATGACCAGCAGCCCACATACATCCTGATGAGGAGCACATGTTCTGACATCTGATCCCAGCTCTTCTGATGCACCACACACAAACCCAGCTCCTGAACGCTTCTGTGGGAACAAGATGACTGCAAACCTCTTCACAGCTCTGGGGACAATTCTCTGGGAGCAAAGGAATGCTGAACAGCAGACAAACATTTTTCCTGTGCTTCAAGGCTAACCACACTGCAGACACACACACATGCCTGCGCACACACAAAATCCAGCCCCTATGGGAATTATTCCAGTATGCCATGAAACAACTTCATACACTTCACAGAAATCTGAAGTCACATACAATTAGAGAAGCCACAAATCTCTTTTATGAGTATTAGAGGTTTATCCTGTGTGGTTTCACTGTCTCGGGGCAATCTCTGCTTTGGGCAAGAAGAGGACAAAGGCTTAGTGTTGGTCATGCAAGAAAAGCTCTGCAGGTAAGCAAAGAATGTGTCCTCCAGTTCATGCTCTGCTATCCAGGAATTAAAAAACACCACAGAGACCACTAACCAGAAGAGGAACAACGGCGGAAGAACCCTCTCAGCTTAGCCAAGAGGTATCTCAGCAAGAAGTGCCTCAAGAATTAAAGATGGAGCAGAGCTCTCCAGGCTTGGTTTCAGCACACGTGAGACAAAGTGCAATATGGTTACAGGAGGCACCACTGTGGGCAGGGGGGAGTCCCAAAACTGCTAGGGAAACCCCTTGGACTGAGCATTTAAAACCCATTTGGCAAAGCTCTAGAGACACACAGCAGGGTCCCAGCCTGGCCTGGCACAGCCAACAACCAGCTGGCTGAGGTGGAATCTCCCCTGGAGTCCCAAGATGTCCATTTGCCTGGGTATTTAATGAACAGCAACTTAGAGACTGAAACTGAGACTGGGAAATACAGGTCCTAGAAGACAGTGAACTCCACCAATTGTTTCCCTCTCGAGACTTGCCTTTCCTCAACCTTTCCAGGAAACTGTCATAACATAACCCCCCTTACATTTATTATTAGAACCATCAAATGAAGAACAGCATCAGCACGAAGCCAGTAACATTTTTGAGAGCATAAGTGGTTTTCAGAGACTCTGAAGACTAAAAGCACCCAGGGACTGTTTCTCCTTCATTCAGACGGGCAGAAACATTTTCCACTCTGCAGTTGTGAGCTGCCTTTTGCAAAGCCCCAGCAGCCTGCAAACCCACAGCTGAGCAAGTGTCACAAGCATCTCCTGGGGTTAAGTGAAGGTTGTTCCTACTTCCTTAATGTCAGCAAAGATCAGGCCCTGACATCTGTCAAACTCACACATTGGTTAATGTTCCTGGAACAGCCCTGCACAACTCACAGGAGAGCAGCAGTTTTGGATTTGTGCACAAGTAGCTGGGCGGGGGAATTCAAGGGACAAAAATCCCTGTGCAGGAAACACACACTTCTCCTCTTCATAAACTGCAGATTGCTGCTTGCACCGAGGGCTGAACCTCTCCCCTGCCCTGCCCTCACAACCGTTTCAACCATTTGGAGCATAAATAATTGAAGAGAGACATCAGCAGCAGCAGGAGGCAGATCCTGTGCCCAGCTCTTCAGCAGTTCCATTTCACCACGAAGTCCATGTGCTGACCTCTTTTTAAAGCCCATTTCCAAGAAGCCAAGCAGACCAAGAAGGGGGGCATGAAAAAAAAAAAAGTCCAAGTGCCCAGGAGGAGCTTCCCTGCCCAGCCCAGAACAGCCATCTGTGTGACACAGGGCCTCCTGCAGCAGGGCTGTGGGGACAGAGGCACAGCAGAGGGACAGGCAGGGCTGGGCCTCCTGACCTGCTGCAGTCCCACCCAGGTCCCAACACACTGTTCTGAGCACTGAGCCCTTGCCCAGCTTGGAGGGCAAAGGACTGACGTTGTCCTTTGAAAGGGGCCAAGAAAATTAAGGAACCACACAAGGCTTTTCACAGAGAAGTCAAAGCTTCCACTCCTATGCTACATCTGGCCAAGATACACTGGGACATCAGAAAAACAGGCAGGGATGTGCTGCTTTAAGAGTGTTTCCAGTATTTACCTCCAGATTCTGTGACTAATTTGCTACTCCCTTTCTGGCAGGCACATCTTGGGAGCCAGGATGCAAGACCAGGGTTGGAAAACACAGAGGTTGGAAGAGACATTAATGTGGGGAGTCAAAGAGAAACAGCCTCACCCAGGGCGGCTATGACACAGTGAGAGACTATCCAGCTGTGGTGAAATATCCCACTAGACAGCTGCAAACATAATTTTGCTTTCTCTGAGGCAAAAAAAAACCAAACCAAAACAAAAACCACTTCATCACAAGGACCCTGAATGGATACAGAGTATGAGAGACAGCACAGGATCACAGATCCATATTGCCGCTCCCAAGGACTCAAAGAATCACAGCTATAAAATAATTGGTTTAACTCTGAGAAAATTTAAAAACTCGGTGGTACTCTACTCCTTTCAGGTACCATGTTTTCTGTAAAGACCAAACTCTTGCCTCTGATCTTTCTTGTACAGTTGCTGTACCAGGGAACTCCCACTGACATGATACTTCTCATCACGTATTTCACAAAATTCAGTTAATTAATTTTCACCACATAGAAATTGAGGGTCACATGAGGTCATCCTCAACCAGACAGGAATCACCTCTTCTACCTCCTCTTAATCTGCTCTTGTCACCAGCACTTGCCTGCACTGGAGCTGTCCTCGGTGTGCCAAGGGCAGCATCTACAACTGCCTCAGGTGCCTCTGCAGGGTGTCCCTTCTCAGGGGATAAACCTTCTCATAAGCCCACCTGGGCTTATTTTTGCATAAGGTCAGTAGAGGGAAAAGGAGAAGGCAGCTCAGCACACGTTAAAAGGGAACTGGGGGATTTCCATCAGCCAGTGCTCTCTGGTAGGCAAGGCTGGGGTTGAAGGCTGACCTTAAAATGATGCACTGTGTTGGCACAGTTGCTATTTTAGACAGAAGACATCTCTGCTGTTGCAATATCAATTGTTCCAGGAAAGATGGAAATCTCTATCCCTTTTTTTTATCACAAAAACCCCAAAGGAGTTGAAATACAATTTCTTCAGATATAAACCCCAGATTTCCAGAAACTGAAACACAGATGCAATAGGTTTAGTTCTCCATGCCTCACAATGACTCGCACTGAAACCACTCCTCCAGCTAAACTACCTTTTCATACCATCTTCTCCATACACAGCCCCCCATATACACTTCTACTGACAACCAGACCACTTCAAAATATGTCCAAGTAGAAAAAAGGACCAAGCTGAATACAAAAGACACAGCCCTGTAATTTCAAACCCACTGAAAGAACTGGATCCACCAGATAGTCTCCACTCCCACACCCAAACAACTTTGCAAATTGACGGGGTGGGGAGAGATCAACTTGGGAAGGAGAGGTTCCCATCCTCCTGATTTAGAAAGAAACAATTACTTCAAAGAACATTAGAGACATGGGCCTGAATGAGCAAGAGGCAGCTTCAGAGACACGGGGAGGTAACACCCCAAACATACACACGCCAACACCACGAGCTAGGACGCATGTTCTGCAGGAGTGTGCCAGGAGACTCCAGCTTAACTGGGTACTTGGGTGGTTTCACCTGTACTCCTCCCACAGCAACACCCCAGGCTTTGGCAGAGAATCCACCCACTGCACTTGCCCTGTTTGGTTCTCAGGTCAGCACTCCTGACAAATTGGAAGGTTTCCCTCACACGGGGCCTACGCACTCGGCACATTAGTCATGGCTTCGATGCCTACCCAGCCTCACCAAGAGCATCCCCATGGGGATCCAGCAGAGTGTAAGTAGCTAGGAGAGAAGTCATCCCTCTCCAAAAGGTGCTGAACTGAGGTAAAATGAGACTAAGGAGCCTGGTCTCACCAGGCAACCTGCTGTAGAGCTTCACACCAGAAACTGGATCCTCCCAGCCCAGGCTCTTAAACCACAACCCCTGGAAAGCTGGATGCTCTGCACACAGAGACCAGGATCAAACCTCCACGGACCTCAACAGCATGTGAGTTGACTGTCTAATTAATCAAGTAAGAGGTCATTCCTTAGAAATTGGAGAGGTGAAGAACGTACCGTTACCTTTGCTTAATAAATGGTAGTAATTAAGGGCCCAACCTGCAAATCAGTCCCCTGTACCCAAACAAGGCATGAGCCTTGACTGTGCTGTGAAGGAGGATAAAGACACATTCTTTGACACCACATTGTTCCATTCTTTGGACTCAGTAAGTCATGAATATTATTAAAACTTTACCAAAGGCTACCTTACTTACATGCAATCTATTGTACTGCCTTCTCAGAAGCTCACTTCATTTCCCAACTATTTATAAAAAGCAGCTTATATAATAAATTTTGTAAAAATTGGTTTAGGCAGGAATCACAGCTTTAGTACATCTTTTAAATCATTACCTGCTTCCACATGTGAGCAAACTGAAAAAAAAAAAAAGGTAGCACAGCAAAAAGTGCTGCTCTTAAAGGATGCTAAATAAATATAAAATGAAAATGAACATATTAACAGATTACTTTGTGTTCATGGCTCGTTTTCCCTCCACCATCCACAAGTAACGTGGCTGGCCCAAACCCATAACGAGCTGTGTTCTGTCATGCAAGACCCGCTCTACAGTCAGTGTAAGACACACCTCTGCATCTGAGGAAAGCCCTTTCTGCCCCAGCAGAACACTGGCCCATCCTGCTCACATGGGCTCTTTGGGGTACAGACTGCAGCCCCCTCTTGCCTATGCAGCATGACAAGGGCCTTCAGGAGATACGATAATATCTACAACAGACTCCTCTGATCTCTACCTTGGTATTTCCCCTGGGCAATGAGCAGAACGGAGCTTTACACATAACCCGTTTCCCTCTTCATTTAAAAACAAATGAACTAAAGAACAGCATGTTTCTAGTGGGTCACAAAGCTGCTCCCCAGTTCACAGCTTACACTGAGCATTCAGCAGTTTCAGAGCACATTCTGGAGTGGTTTTCTCCAGAAATGAAACAAGAATTAGTTGCAATACTTACAAATAACTACAAAATACCAGCAAAACTTTAAGTAGCTTGGGAAAAATGCGCCTGATGATCCCCATTATCCTATTACCCCTGGATTTACTTTGTTCTTCTCATCACTGCCATCAGCAGCTCATAAAAATGCACAAGTATCTCTTCATGGCACCAAGTCTGTGTCATATAAGGAAACACCATCTCCTGCCATGGCCAGGTGAATGCCCAAGCTGCTACAAAGCCAGTTTGCTTTTCTGTGGCCCGGAAAGGCAGTGCAGTACCAGGGACTCAGCAGGCAAGGTGTTTGCTTCATATGGAATTGGAGCCTCAGAGAAAGACTGGACCCAAAGGCAAGTGTAAGCCAGGCTGGGAATGGGTGGGCTTTTCCCCTGTGCTGCCCTGCTGTGTTAACCATTACCTCCATCCCCACCCTCGGGAGACAGAAAAGCTCTTCCATCATCACAAAAAAAAAGCTCTTGCCTACATCAAAATGATGGGTGCCAAGGAATGCACAGGACTCTGATAATGCCTTACCTAGGCATTCAAGCTTTGCAGAAAAGGACTCTTCTTCCTTTCAAATACCCAAACCCCCTCGAAATATCAAATAGAGAACAAAAAAACCTGTCGATGTCATCTGATTGCATCAGCCCTCCTCGCTCTCCGGGACTCAAAGGCAAGTCTCCCAACAGCTCTTAGCTTTGCAAAGCAAAACAGATGTTCCCTAACACCCAAGCCCCGGCCGCCTGCGAGGTGCCGATGGGCTGCAGCACCGAGGAGCGGCAGGACCGGGGCTGTGTCTGCGCATCTGTGCTGCGGAGGGCAGAGGGATGGGAGACGTGCTCCCAATACCCAAACGCCTCTGCCAGCCCCTGCGCTGCCTTTCTCCATCCGAACCCGCTCGACACACCCAAAGGCAGCGAGAAAAAAGAAACCCAACCCAGAACCCGAGGGGATGCGGCAGGCAAAGCGCCTGTTTCCCGGATGGATGCAGCCGAGCCCGGGCGGAGCCGCGGTGCCCAGGCAGCTGCCGCATCCCCGCGGAGAGCCCCGGCCGAGCCCACCTACCTGCTTCTCGTCTGCGGGGCGGCGCGGCGGGGGCGAGATGCCCGCGGCGGGGACCGGCGGCGGGGAGAGAAAAGGACAGAGAGTGAGGCGAGGGGGACACGCCGGGCCGCGGGCAGGAGCGGCCGCAGCGCCCGAGCATCCCCGGCCCCCCGAGCATCCCCGGTCCGGCACCCGGAGCATCCCTGTAACGGTGGCACAGGAGAATTACAGAGGAAAATTACCGAGCTGAGATCACGGGCACTGTGGAAGGCAGAGCAGTAATAGGCAGAAGCAGCCATTTTCCGTGCAGGGCCGAACTGCGGACAGGGCTGCGCGCAAAGGCTGCACCGCACCGCGCCCCCAGCCGCGGGCAAACGCAAACCTGCCTTGCCGAGGGTGTTTTCGCTATCAAACCAGAAGAATGAAGGCTGTTACTTGTAGTTTCCAGGCTAATTCAGTGTTGCCAGATGCTCTTCCTCGAAATTTCAACCGAGAGGCCAAGGATTAACTACACAAACAAGGCTGAACTCTGTGTGTGTGTCCGTGTGTGTGTGTCTGTCTGTGTCTGTCTCTGTGTGTCTCTGTGTGTGTAATATCCTTGGTGCAGGGTGGGAATGTTACACTTAAGCACAGTGGAGTGCCAGAAATTGTTGTATTTTAACAGCTCACCACGGAATACTGAAGAGAATCCTCCTCCCCAGTGAGTGCCAGAGTTCATTCCTGGCCCCCGGAGCCTGGTTGAACATCACACTCAGGGATTGATTAGGCCCATACACAGATCTGTGAATCACACTACGATGACCATCACATAAGCAGGCTTTTAATTTAAAAAGAAAAAAAATGGCTAGAAATCCACTGTGTTTCTTCAGCTAACCAAAAAAAAAAAAAACCCTGAAGGGAGGCACTATGGCAAAGTCTCATTACTTGCCAAATAACCTTTATGAAAAGGAATGAGACAAAAAAAGAGCCAGAGCAAAAATAAAGAGCTGCTAGGGAAGAACTTTCTCATGAACACATGAACTTTTGTATAATGAGCAATGATGAAAAATACAAAACATTAGCAACTTTCCATTACATGCAAGTGTTGTGAACACAAATGTCTCCACAGGCAGTGACAAAGAACATTTTGTCACAGTCTGCTTTGGATATGAATGGCCACAAAATGATTGCATAAGGGACTGCACAATTTACACCACTGATGGGATAACTGACCTACTAATAAGACAAAAGGAATCTGCTTTCAGACATCCAAGTCACACCAACATGCAAACCCTTGACCAAAATAATTGTATTTCTAACTGCAAAAGTTTTGTATCAGTGACCAGCATGGCAGCAGCTTTGGTACTTGAACAGCCTGTTCCTACTTGGGTGAGTGAAAAAAAGCAGAGACAATGCGGAGAGGTGGTGAGTACAACGTGTGAACAGTGTGGGAGCACTAAATAACTGCAGCAGGGTAAGTGGCACCTACATAAAACGTGCCTTGGTGTTTTTAAGCTGTTTAATGTGCTGAGGAGCAATATGGAAACTTACAGTGCATGAAATCAGCAGGCAGTCCACACTGGCAGGGGCAGAGGCTGAGAACACCTCAAAACAGGAAGATCAGTCCTCACGTATGAAAGAAACTGCCCAGGCTGTTACAGTAAATGACTTTTATTTTTTAAAAAATGAAATAACCGTGAACATATTAACAGGCCTGCAAGTGGCACTACAGTACAGCTGGAGATAAGGTCGATACATTTCCCCATGTACCCAGACAATGAAAATCATTGCATCAATGCTGACATTAGTAAATTCTGAATACAGTTCTATCAAGCAGGAACATTTTACTTAAAATAGTTCTGGACAAAGTTGACACTGAAAGTTAACTTTTCCTTCACTTTGGAAAGGATAGATGTTTTCAGCTAGCACTGGTATTGGGTGAACTATTGCCTGCAGTCACCAGTGCAGGGAGAGATGTACAACATCTCCACATGAGAATAGTTTATACTCCTTTTTACTTCTCATTCTGAGGAAGCAGGGTGGCACAGAGAGGGGGGAAGATAGGTGAGGTAATATGGGCAAGGGAGGTGGGATGTCAATTTCTATTCAAATTCTCCTTTGGCTGTTTTTGTGCTATTTTGGACTGCTTTCTAAAAATCACTTCTTGATTTTATTGAAAGGAAGACTAAATGTAATGCGCCTTTCCTTGAAAATCCAGGAACAATTGTGGTACTTCAAAAATACTAAAAATATCTACTTTCATGAAATATTAACTGTTTCACTACAAACCTATTTTTTCACTAAATACACAGTTCTCTTATTTCTGGAGTCTCCCGGGGGATAAAAAAGTGGGTTCTCCCTTTAGTTCTGCAACTCTACAGTGTATAGAGAAACGGCTACAAGAAGGGGAGTGCAGAGAATAGCTTCATCCTTTTCCTTGGCCTGTATCTCACATGGGAAGTTTGCTTGAATTTCTGCAGTTGGGCTACTGTTGGTCACACTCTTCCAGCAGCTGCCAACTGAGTCTGCAGCAGGACAACCCACCTCCAGCACGTTCCGTCTAACTTTGTGGAGACTAACTAGGCATGGGGGAAAAAACATCCACACTCTTTATACCATTTCTAACTCATAATATGCAGGAACACCAAGTGGTTTCCATGTTCTTCCAATTTGCAAAAGGCCACAGGAAAGGGACATGGCACCTTTTAGAATCTGGAATTCTGCATGTAACAACAGTGCGACCTTCCATTAGACCTTCAGTGTTGAGGCAGCGTAGAAAACAGTGGCTGAAGAGTGTGTGTAATACTGACCACACCAGCTCCCAGTGAGAAGCCTCTGCTCCTGCAGAGGCAGTCATGTGCAGTCCCTGTAGATACTGTGAGCAAAAGGCTTACTTGACAGGGCATTTGGAATTAGCAATTCCTATGATCTAGCTAGTCTGGATTCATGAGCTTTCAGTGTGCCAACAGCATCTTTCACTGCATGGTAGATAATGTTCTTCACCTGCAACAGGAAAAAAAAATCATCAACTTCTACAGACTAACAAGGAGAGTCTTACATACCCATGCAATCAACTTTGACAGCTGAATTTATAATAGTTGGCAAGTACACACAAAGTATATACTCTCCCTGCTTCAAGATAAACAGCACAAATTTTAACTGTCACAGATGACAAGTATTTTAGGCACCTGCACTGATTCATTAACTCATTTTCTGGTCATCCAGCAACATATATTTCTGCATGTTATTTTAAGATCAATTCTCTTTTTTGTGAGAGCTAGGAGGAAGTGCACTACGAAGTGATGCATGAGTTTGTTTTGAAAAAGTCCTTGTGATCCAAGTCACTTACAGATTCACATGAATCAAACCTAAAAGATGAAAGAAAATCATATGGTTTAATCCTATGAAATGGAGGGTAGAAATTCTTCTAATTTGTAACTCTTCCAGAAAGGCAAGATCAGAAATGAGAAATCCAGTAGTCCTCAGAGCAATCTGTTTCACAGGTAGCTATTTAACAATCAAAGCTCAGTTTTATTTCTGATTTTTTTTTTATCTAAGTTTATTTGAATTGTTTCTAGATATTGAACAGAACACTTTCACCTCTGAGCAGCTCAATTGCACTCACTCAACGAACTGCCAAGCCAAACACCACCATCTTTTCCTGATGTACACATAAGCTCAGTTTTTTGTATCATTTATGTCTCATATTTGTAATACATAAAATTATAGACAGAGGTTTATATAAAAATATACATGAAAAATGACAAAGGAAAATAGTAAAGCCTGAGACAAATACAACCAGTATTCCTTCTCACAGGAATACTGACTCGCACTTCGGGTTTAGTTTGGTTTTTTTTTTAAACAATATGCATTATTCACTTGCAACCTCTTAAATTACAGAAACACTTCCACGTCTGTATCATTGCAGCTGAAAAGGTATAGTGTCAGAAGCTGGAATGAGAGTTGATCCTACTTCTGCTTTCCTTTAAAATCCCATGCAAATGCACAGAAACTTAAAGCAATGTTTCACTGAATTGGTTTGAGAGAATTAGCATGGTAAGGTCTGACATCCTTAGGTGACATGCTGGAGAATGGCTGTATATTGAGTACCCACTTCTGCAAGGACAGCCATTCTGCAGATCTCCACCCTCCTTCACTTTACATGCATGTGATTACTGATACACAAAAGATGCTGACAACAAAATTTGCAAACTGAGCACATACTAATGCTTCAGAAACGTCAGGCAAAATCCAAAAAGGCCTCCTGCAGCCTTCCCTCTGCAGAACTTACTGTCTTATACAATGTACTGCTTCAGAGCATAATATGTTCTGTGCATAATTTAAGCATTCACACTTCTTCAAACCAAACCACATTTAATTTTAGGACTAACTTAGGTTGGATATGACCTTTGAGATCATCGAATCCAACCACAAACCCAACACTGCCACGGCCACCACTAACCCTATATCCCTGATTTAAGTAAGCAAGTCTTCACTTTCAGAGCAATTTTCCTTCAGGCAGTAAAGAAGCAAATACAAGTGTGCTTGGTCAAATAAACATCTCTCTTCAAAACAAACACAGGTCTTTCCTTTTTAAGTGTTTTTTTCCTTCCACTATGCTTTGCTGTCATTAGGAGTCAGCCTTTTAAAAACTTATTAATACCAACACATGTGGGGGCAAGTTCTCTGGAAATGCAGAAGTCTAATACTAATTTTTGTTTGCATAATATTGTAGACATAAGTATTTAAAAATTAATGTACCTATCAAATAAGAACCTCCAAATTTGTGGAAAGCTATTAACTCTTTCCTTCAATCACAAGCCACACATTTCTAATACTGAACAAAGCTGGCAAAACATGGGATTTATTTAGTGACTACTGACATAAAATGGTTACCTGCAGTTTATCCTCGTGGTTCGTGTGAGTATTGGACAGGTGCCTGAACTCCTGGGTCAGACGGAAGCAATGCTTCACGTGTTCTGGAGATACAAAATCTTCTGCCACTTTAATGCAGCTGTACAAATTATGGACCTAAAAAACCCATATCAAATGACTTGATACATCAAGACCGAATGAACCATAAAAAACAAACAAAAACCTCCGACAACCTCCCCATATATTTAGGTTCTTCCACATTTATTTATCAGAAATGGGAACGGACAGAACTGTGTCCAATAGTAAAACCAGAACAAAACACATGACATCTAACAGGTTCCCTGTTCTCCCACAAAGTGTTCCCAAAAGCAAGTTCTCCTACCTTTCTCCAGGCTCTTATTGAATTTTGTTTCTCTGGCTGAAGTTCCACTACACAGAAATTTTTTCCTCCATTCACCCCAGCATTTTTACCCCCCACTTAATCCCATTTCCTCACAGTAATGTACACATTCAGATATATACGTAATTTTTACTAATACAATTATTAAGATCCAAATCAAACAGTTCCTGTAAGAACTGCGTATGTAGAAAAAGGAGCCTCAGTGAGCAATATTAATTAACCGTTATTTTTAAGCTGCAGTTCTGTTGTGCCTCCAACTCAATCCTATTTGTCAATATGGCCCAGAGTGGCCGCTTACCTGGTGGGGAGCACCTGCAGGAATGAACACGGCATCGCCCAGGAACTGCACTATTGCCCAGCCTTGCACACCATACTCATCGTACAGTCGCTTACGTAAGGTCTGGTCCAAGTACCAACTTTGGTCATGAATGGGGTCATGATCTGGAGGGTTTTCTTGGCCTTGTTCTTCTCCAACCTAGAGCCAAGATATGGGGTGGGGAGAAACCATGACACACCACCTTGATATTGCTGGCTCACAAAATGGTCTGTACCAAAAAAACATAACAAACTATTTCAAGGTAGGACATTAATTTCATTAAGGTCATTTAGGTCTTAAAATAGTGGCACGTGCGTTAGGACAAAGATTCCAGACCAGGCTGGAAACCTGGGAACACAGTAACTATTAATGCCCTCAAAGACAGCATTGGAGTATCTATGCATTTGATGTTGATAAAAATTTATATCCTTCAGCTGCTATAAGCAAGCTAGTCAGGTTATCCTGCAGGCTCAGACCTTCTTTATAACCAACATACCTTCCGGAGAAGCTCCCGAATCTTTTCAGCATCCTTGGCAGCATAGATGTGCCACAATGCTCCAGGTTTCTCTCTTCCTTCATGGATTCGCTGCTTTGTTACATCATCAGCATCTCCCTCATCAATTGTTTTCAGAACCTCTGCAAAGGGAATCCATGTAAAAGCAATATGATTACAAAACTGCTCATTTTTGACCTACAGAAGATGAAGGAGCATTTTGAGCTACTAAAGCCACTCACACTGCATCTGCTGCATCACACAGTGCCCTTTCTGAGCACACCAAGCTTCATCTTAACAAAAATCAGGGAATGCATCAATTGACAGCTACTCACAAAGCTCAGTCATGAATTCAGACTGAGCTACAATTATTCAAATACAAGGAGAACAAAGGATAGTAAGTTATTCTTTCTCCTCCTTTCTTCAGGAATTACCTCATTTCTAGCAAAACTCTGCTGCTTCCACAGTTGGAAACTAATGAAGCACTACTGCACTTTTAAGTATGTGCTGCAAATGCAGCAAACTGCCTTGTATACTTGAATTATGTATCATGACAAGCTTAAACAACAAATGACAGTCTTCCTTCTCACACACACAATTTATTTTTAATGTACAGAAAACAGCTTTCCTGAGGCATTACCATCATCATGGGTTCCTTCCCCAATGGGAATCCCAACATACACCATGACATTAACAGCATCAGACACATCCAAGTGCAGGTTTGTGGTACCAACTCGTCTGTCTTCTGCAGTGATTAAACCTATAACAGAGTGTAAAATAAAATCAAATTCTATGATTAACCTCTTATAGAAATAACCTTTGGTGTACAGACTCCTTCACTCACATAAACCAAAACACTGAACATCATGAAATAACGAATAAGCTCAATTTGTCTAAGCTGCAATCCCCTATTTTTTTAACTTTTATTTGTGATGTTAAAAAAAATCCAAAATAACCCCAATATCTCTTTCTCAGAACTGCAATATGTTGGTTTACCACTTAAACCTAATCCACATTTGGTTACTGAGCTAAAACATGTTTTAAATGTTGAAACAATGAAAAATATTCCATGTCCTTGGGTGAGTTGTTCCTGTAGGTGCATCAATAATTAGAATGCAAAGCTTTAAAAAAACACTGCACCCCTGTCTCACCAATACCCAAAGAGAACTACAGAAACTACATTAGGGTAGGTTTGCTTCCACACACTTGCTTTGCAAGATGACTGCAGCTTATTCCTTATCAGTGTTGCTTGACATTTTTCAGTATATACAAAACAGAACTACTTTAAATGTCATTTATATTACTCTAAAGTATGTACTTTCAAGTCAATCAGTCACATTTGTTTTAAATTAAAAGTCTACAAAACCTGTTTTGACCTCAAAGTCAGTATATTCAAAACTAAAATACTCCAAGATTATATCACCTACATTAATTGTTCATGTATCCTCCACACTGCTATATTACAATAATTAAAAGGTTTAATGCTTCACAGCCCCATGCTGTGGGGGTATGTGTTCAGATAAAGGTTTCCTCTATTTGTATGCTATTTACCTGCTATATAACTAACCTTAAGAGGACAAAACTATCCAATTCAGGTAGGTGAACATGGGGACAGTTTTGGTTTGCATTTTGTCTGTGGTCTGTGCTATTAGACATGGACTAAGAAAATTACAACCCTGGTTGGAGACGTACAGATCGAAGTGCCCAGAAGCCAGGTCATTTTCCTCTTAAATGTATCAACTGGTCTCAAACAGACACTGACTTTTCCTTGAACCCTCTATGGGTATTATGCTTGTTGTTTGTATTAATTGTTTGCAAACTTAACTAACCATATGTACATCTCTTGGAAGTACAAGGCAGAATGGGGCACATGTGACAGAGAGAGAGGACTAAAGTGAGAACAGATGACAGGACTAAATGAAAAGAAAATGACAGCAAGCTCTAGGATAACACTGAGTTTTGACCAATGCCACAGCCTTGTATTTGCCCTGAGTATAATAAAGAGTCACAAACCCCAGCATCTGCAGAACTATACTCACATACCATAGGCATTGTACATTTTGGGACCCAAGTCAGGACGGACAAAGTAGCTTGGCAGCCTAGAAGCCAAATTCAGTCTGCCATCTCTCTTGGTATATTCAGGAAGAGGAAGATTTTCCATCAAGTCCTCAAACCTGGAGAGCAAAGAGAGACAAAGGCAGGTTTTCCCCATGTAGCACCTACAGCAGTCCTGTCAGCATTGAACCTAAGGGTTACTTACCTCGTAGGCATCATATCTCTGAAGTCCTCCCCTGGAGGCCAATCCTTTAACTTTAGTACCATTGGCTGACCATCCTCTGACCTGAGCCGTTCTGCAAGAAACAAATTAAGATTTTTTCATGTAATATCTTTCCACCACAGCCCATTACCTTAAGCTGTAAGCCTTTTTGTACCTCTTAAAATGCACAGCAAAATGGATCCTGTCTTCTCTTTGGACTTCCAAGCATTACCATAGTATGATCAAACACAGTTTAATAATTAGATAGTTTTTATTCAACTTCAAAAACAAACCTTTCCAAACCATTCTTCCTTACTTCTTTTACCAAAGTCTAAGGGAGTTTCATCTTTAATTTCAAGAGGAGTGCTACTTGTACAAAATTGAAGTTATTGGTTCGTGCTCTGAAATCAACACTAACCTCAGTGTAAAGCAAGAAACCACGGTACACCACGCTCCAGAAAGCTGAAGGGCAGGTGGTCACAGCGGAAGACAGCCCTCAGCTTTTTAATTCTCCTTGCTGAAGGCACTCAAATTAGCAGGGTGCCAATACCAAACTCTGTTCCTCACTTTGCGAGTTGTACACGAGCCCTGACTGGTAAAGGGGAAAGCTGGAGCACAGAAAGGTGGCATTACATCTGCAGCAGTGATGTGTGCCAGGACAGCACCGACCACACCAACTGCTGCTTGGCCTCAGATCCTGCAAGAACTAAGAGAGTCTTTCTGGAAGTGGTAAACAGAGCAGCTACAACATAGTGTAATGAAACAAAGTCCACTCTTCTACCAGATTCTTCACAGCTCCACATGAAACCCTGAGTTGGGAAACAGGGTGTACAGCAGCCTAACACCTTCACATCCCCCTTTCCCTGGAAATTAACATACTCCAGCACTTCCTACCTGACCAAGGACTGTCAGCCAAACAAAAAGCAGCTCATCTTACCCAGATGTAGCAGAGCTGCTGACAGCATCAGAAGAGAAAGCATATCTAAGAAATCAGGACTTGGAGACCTGTGAATCACATCTGCATTACATATCAACAGCTACAGGAGGCAGCCTTAGTTTGCAACATAAAAAATTATTCAATTGAAATTAAAAGGAATTAAGAACTGCAGATATATAAACCAAAGTGACCGATCTAAAAAATTTTGGTGAGGTACAGATTTTAGAGAGGCAAATGAACTGCTCAAGGACTTGAATTTAAAGATATTTCACAACTTCCCATATTCAAGACTTTGAACTCATCAAGGATGTTTGTTCTAAACAAAAAGTAACATGTAGTAAGCCTATTCAGAAAGGACAGAGTGAAGAACTACCTGGATGGAAAACAAAGATCTGACAAATTACACTAAACTGGACAAACCTCAAAGAACACCTGATCAGCAAAGAAAAGCAGGCCTAAAAAGGATCAAACCAAAAAACTTAGACTTTGCAAAAGTCCACTTTGAACCCCAAAGTATTCAAAGAAACAGCACAAGGTTAGAATTAATTAAAATGTCATATAGAATAATCTCAATAACACCTCCAAAGTCAGTGGTTGTTCTAAATCTCTTTGGTAACTTAAAGCTAGAGTGGGGGCAGCCACATATTTCAAAAATTCTATTTCTAAAATGCATGTAATGCAGAGAAGTCAGTGTCATTACATAATCTGCAAACAGTTTTCATATGAGTTAGTGTGTGAAATCTCTGGAATAGTAGCAAATAATACTCTTCTATATTAGGGATTGCTCATGGCTGAAAAACACTAAGTAAAATGCATTTAAAAGAAACTAGCAAGAGTGACAAGGTTTTCCAACTCAGATTACTAATATTTTTCATGTAAAGTGTGGTAAAGGCACTGTCTGAAAGAAAGGCAAAAGTTGCTTTTGCTGAAAGAAGCGTATCTGCCTGGTATGTGTGGCCAGACTTTGCGAACCAAGATTTGGGAAGGGCTCTCCCCACCTGGGTGTGCCCTTCGAGCCTGCACAGAGACAAACTATAAATAACATTTCTCAAAGGTAACTTGACACACGCAAATTTACTATTTTCATGAATGACCCTAGCATAGAAGTGAAGAGTTTGTGAGGTTTCCCAAGTACTGTCAATACACATAAAGACCACACCATTATACCCTTCTAGGCCATGTATTGCTGATTAGTAAGAGTAAGAAATTTAACGGTACAAAATACAATGCTCTGTACATAGAATCATATAAAAAATGAGTCAAAAGCTGGGAGTTCTCTGAATGGAAAATGACTAGGGAAGGGAATATTCTTGGTCTGCAAATTTCTCATTTCATTGATTGTTGAACAAACATTCCATTAAGTCATCCAACAGTTCATTTCTGCAATCTGCACACAGCAATAAATACACAAAACATGCTACAAACAACACTAAAATAAGTAACCTTGCAATGAACCATTACAACTCTAACATCTGTAACACGATTCTGACCTAGGTTTATACACCCTAAAATGGAGCACTCTGCTTTTCAGCAGCGCTTTTATCTGCCCAGTCACATCTCAATAAATTTTAACTGGTTAGTTCCCCCATCCAGACTTGACACAAGTTTTTCTCAAAGAACTCAAGCATTAAGTGATGTGTTATCATGTGAGACATTCATACAGCATTGCTATTCATAATTCAGAGAAACTTGTACCCACAGATGATCTACTATAAAACTAATTTGCAGCGTCAAGCTTACTTAGCTGATGCATTCCACCAAGTCCAAGTTTTAGCATAAAAAGCCTCAATCTGTTTTAGCTCTGCAGGTTCCCTTTGGCTTTAAAATATAAGTTGAGGTTGGAAGGAGAGTAAGGGTAGACAAATTACTTACTGTCTTAATAACAGTAACTGATGATTAATTTCACTGAGAAA
This sequence comes from Myrmophylax atrothorax, assembly GCA_026770055.1. NCBI lineage: Eukaryota > Metazoa > Chordata > Aves > Passeriformes > Thamnophilidae > Myrmophylax > Myrmophylax atrothorax. The sequence continues at coordinate 506,213 of JAOXXN010000466.1, read as the reverse complement.
AGATTTTAAAAAAAGCCATTTCCCATGAAATGGACCATTTTTTGACATATGAAAGTAACACATGCCAACACACCATAGTACAGACAGTTCTCTTGGGCAGTCCTGCCCTAATCTTCACCAATAAAGTATTTTCTAGGGGGTGCTACATTCTAAGGAGCAATGGCTTCTTTGGATGAGACTGATGGGTATTTGGATTCTTTTTTTAATTATTATTTTTTAGGTTTTCAGAAAAAAGGTGAAAAAGGAAGAGTTGAAGACAGCAAGACAGACTGCTCAGTTAAACTAGTCAGCCATAAATATTACTTACTAGATATTATCTCAAAGCCATCCCAGAAGTCACGCACTTTCACGTCTGAAATTATGGCACAGTTCCTGCAGTTCACCAAATCTACATCTTGATCTCCAAATTCCAGGCTGAAAGCTTCTGGTTTCCAAAGCTCTGACTTCAACTTCTTATGGACACCAGATACCAGCACGGGCTGAGAATACAAAGATGAATGCTTACTCCACCATCACCAAATTTCTTACACAAGCAGCCAAACTTTCTTAAGAGCCGAGACTCCTGGCTACCACCATACAAAAGACACCACAAATCTACTTTGGTCCATGTCTGGTTTCTGTGCACCGCACATCAAGCAAATAACCAGAGCCAAACTTTAGTTCCAAGCCATGTGCAGTTGCTTTAGAAGTGGTGTTGGATTAGACTGGCCAAGGCAAGTGCTTTAGGTCCCCATGGCAAGGTGTTGGTAGCAGGTTGGGCTCTGTGAGATGAGGCTGGGACACGCCCCAGGGACACAGATGGTTCCACCTGGCTCCAAGAGACCCATTGCTGGCAAAGCTGAGCCCATAACTGATGCTGGTGGCACCTCTGTGATAAGAAGAGAGGGTAAAAAGTGCTGCACAGCCACTGGTGTGTGGGGAGGTGTGAGATGGGGACACGCACTTGACACACAGATGGCAGACGGGGGGAGGGAGACAAAACTCTGCAGACACCAAGGCCAGTGACAGAGGAGGTGTTTGCAGCTCATGGAAGAGTGTGGGGAGGCAGCTGTGCCCCTGCAGCCTGTGGAGGACCACGGTGGAGCACAGGTCCACCTGCAGTCCGCAGAGGACCCTGGGCAGCAGCAGAGGGAGATTCTCGGGAGGAAACTGCAGTCCATGGAGAGCCCACACTGGACAGGCTTTGGCAGGAGCTGTGGGGAGAATCCCACACATAAGCAAATTTTCTGGCAAAAACTGTGCCCCTTGGGGACCCACACTGGAGCAGTCCATTCCTGAAAGACTGCAGCCCATGGACAGGACTCATGCTGGAGCAGTTCAAGAAGGATAGTATCCTGTGAGAGGAACTCCACACTGAAGCAGGGATAAAGTGTGAGGAGGAAAGAGCAGCACAGACAAAGTGTTATGAACTGACCACAGGCCCCATTATTCTCCAATCCCCCATGTCACTACAAGGGACAAGGAGGTAGAAGAGTCAGGGATGAGAGTAAAGTTCAGCCTTTAGGAAAAAGGTGAAGTGGGGGAGATAAGGTATTTACTGCTATGTCTTTGTTTTCCACCATCCTACTCTAGTTTTAATTGGCAATAAATTAAATTACTTTATCACAAGTCAAATCTGTTTTGCCTTGTCTATCTTGACCCACAAACCTTTACACCTTATTTTCTCCCCCTATTCTGTTGAGAACAGGAGTGAGAAAGCAGCTGGGCAGAGGTGTCTGGCTGCCACACAAGGTCAATCCACCTGTGGAAGTACAGTGGGTATAAATCCCACCACCTGTCCTTTTCTTTAAGCACAAATGCAACTACCACTAGAAACAGCATTTGTAGTAAAGCCTTCTCATGTGAAATTTTCATATTCTGATATGAATTGTTTAACTACTTCACTCATTATTTATGTATAATCACAGATCCTCATTAAATCCCTAGGACAAAACCAAGTAACAGAAAAGAGGCTGTTGACTTGCAAAAGGGGTTTTTAAGATGTTTAGGCTAACAACATACATATATATTCTACACAGAGATTCCAGTGGCCTATCCCCATAAACACTCAAGGCACTTGCTAAACTGACAATACCAGCAAAAGGTACACGAGACAATCCTCCCAACACTGGCCAAGACTTTGCAAGTTCCCCTCATCCTACCATCTCTAAAGAAGTTACTGGTCTTGAGAGAAAAGAAAAAGAAGGTATGAATTGAACTTGCAAATAGACTACTCCCACCTGAAGAGCTCTAGCTTTAGTAACTGCTACCTATGTACAAGTAACAGTTTCCATGTGTATGCAAGTCTGAATTAATTTCAAGCTGTGCCCTGTACACTAACAATGATCTGAAGGTGGATTTTAGGTTGGTTCACATGAAGAGCTCAGCACAACCCCGAGAAGCACAGATGCTCCTCGATGTGGTATCAGTGCATTAGGTAAAGATACCCAGAGATATATAAAAGCAACTCAAAAGTTATGCTGCTTCCTTTGGACTGCCCAATGGCCTCTAACACGACTAGTTTCGATTTTAGTCCCTAAGTGAGGACAACTATTGATTCAGAAATGAACAGAGGAAAGGACCCCAACTTTAGGGATAACAGAAACAGCCTTGGCTTTCAAATACCACACACCATAGCCATAGGTTCTAGAAAGTAGCAGTGAAACCTCAACACCAAGTCATCTCACCACAGAAGGCTACAAGGCAGGTTAAACATGATTCAACCAGTATTCCTGAGCTGCTTCTCCTCAGGACCATATCCCATGGGATTCTTCCAAGCAATTTGAAAAGGAGAAAGTCTGCTCTCCTGAAGCCCAGGCTTGAGATCATGCATTTTGCATTGCTCCTTTCTCTCAGAATCTTGACCCAAACACAACCCTCTGATCGTCACTGCAGCCAAAACTGCCCCTTACCCTCCACATCAATGACCAGTTCTTGTGTGGAAGCACGAGGTCCAGCACAGAGCCCTTCCCCAGCTGTCAGGACCCTGCCACCAGTGCATTCCAGAAAACTTCAGGAGCGCTTGTGACCTGTTGTGTTGTTCGTCCAGAAGGTATCAGGGTGGTCCCACAAGGCCCAGGAAATGTGAACACTGGAATTCCTCCAGCTGTCTGAACTGGCATTATCACTTTTCTGTGGTCAAGTGGTCTGTAGTAGATAGTTGCCACAACATTGCCCATATACCTCTGCTTGCTAATTCTGGCCCAAAAGCTCTTAAATGGTTCATCATCTCTTCATGAATTCCAGCTGCTCCCTCACATGCACAGCAATGCTCCCTCCTCACCTTTCCAGCCTGTCCTTCCTGAGGAACCTCTACCCTATCCCTTCCCACAGCTCAGGAGAACTGATTTCTCCTGTTTGTCACCCCACACTGCTTGCCGGCCAAACCAACCAGTTAATTCCTTCCTTGATCAGTGGTCACTCTCTCCCTTGTTGTTCCTGCTTACTATTCTCCTAATAAGGTTGGCCAACCCATTGGCAAAGATGCTTTTGCCCCACTTAGATGGAACCCCATCTCTCCCAAGCAATCCCTCAAGGAGGTTCCCATGACAGTAAAACCCTGTTGCTGAAACTGGCTGTGCAAACATGTGGGATCTGTCCACCCCTCTGCCCCTCACTGGCAGGATTCAGAAAACCACCAGGGCTCCATGGCCTTGACTGCAACTCCCAGAGCCAAACAGTCACTCTTGGTACTGTCCTGGTCTCCCCAGCAGGATGGTGTGTGCCAGTATGGAAGTGCAGCAGAGGGAAAATGTTTGAGGGACAAATAAGCTTTAGTCATTCCACTGTGTCCCAAATGTGAGGCCCTGACAAGCAGCAAACCTCCCTAAATTGACAGAGCACTGATCTCAAGTTTAAATATACTCCTGGATCCCAGCAGAAATTGTAACATTAAGGGAATTAAAAGGTTTTATGCATATTTTACCAAAAAACCTAGGGATCATGCATGAGGAGTAAAATAAAAGTAACTTTCAGAGGATGGGTGGAAAGCACTGTCACGCAGACTTTAAGCTGATGGATAAACCAGTTGTCTTCAGCACAGGAAAATAATGACAGATTTGATCTCTGCTGTACACATTTGACCACTTGTAAATAGCAATTCAAAAAAAATATGAACCAAACAATTTAGTAGAAACCTTCCAGCTATTAAGCAGCAAATTTCTCATGGAAGAAAGAAAATATTCTCTCTAGTGAAGAACACAGCTAGAGTTGCAACATAAAAGGATAGCAGTCTTGCTTGTTAGACATTTCCTGCCAAATCTGCTCTCAGACTACAGGGAGAGAGGAGAGAGAAGAGAAAGGCTCCACTACCATCCCAAATTTTCAGTGTCTCAGAACAGAGAAAGCCTAGCATGACAATTCAGACAACAACAGGTTGCTATAGGATGAGAATTCTGACAGTATCTCCAGATAAAGCAACAACCATGTCAAGGAGACTAAAATGCTCTTGAAGAATAGCTTCAGAAAAAAATATTCTTATGGTCTCTCAGTGAATTTTGGGATAAGACAGAGTTTAACTTATTTTTGACAAATTTCTGAGGCAAGGGAGTCAAAAAATATTGCTCTTTCTACACAAGACTGAAAGACTACCATTCATTATCTAAACATTAAGGAAAAAGAACTTTCTCTTAACAATGTGGGATGCCACCATAGTCAAGATCTTCATATGGTTCAGATCTAGTGTCCACTATGCATTTATTGTGCTGGGGGAGCTGAGAGCATTTCTTTTCAAATAACCTTTTCCAGCCCACAAAATAGGAAGAGGAAGATGATTTGGTGAATGGTGGTGGAATTAATGTTCTTTCACTTCACTTTTAAAGGTGCATCTGGGATGTACAGGAAGATGTAACAAAGGGAGAACTGGGACTGAGCAGTTTCTTGAAAGAATCTCTGCTTTAAAAAATTCTGTTTAAAACAGCCTTGTTGAGACAGTGATGCCTGCCTGGGCCACATGCTCTCTGTTGTGCAGGAATGAGGGAAGTTCACAGAGATTCACATTTCAACAGGAAACTCAAGGGAGTGCAACGCCACTGAAGGATCCCTGAACGAGCAATGCACAAGCCCATCTCTTCCTGTTCAAAGGGGGCTTCTGACTTACAAAGTCATCCAAAAGCATCAACAGCACATTTTGGGGCAAAGCCTAAAATAGTGGGACACAAAGTGTCTCTGAGCATGGCACGTGTAGGCAGAGCCTCAGTGTGCACTGCCTTGGAAGGTGACACACCCTGCAAGCTCCACATCAGGCAGAAGATCAGTCATCACATCTCTAGACTCCATAAGGAGCCACTCAGGATTCCTTAGTCAAGAACCCCATGGCCATAAGCAGCATCTTGCACCTGCTGATTAACCAGTCTCACTGGCAGACAAACTGACAAGCACATTTTTTTGTAAACATTCCCCAAACATTTAGGATCCTCCTAAGAGGGACAGCACTATTTGCTGGCAGAAAATCATCAGAGTATACTATCCAGAAACTAATGAGCTCTTTACAAAGTCAGGCAGATGATGGACACCACAGCATTGCAAAACAATGATCTGAAATTCCTCATAGATTAGAAAGATGTAACAGGTTCAAAAAAAAAAGAAAAAGAGGAGACTCCTGTGCACCCCAAAAAAATCAGAAGAGGAAGATAACTGCATTTGGAGGAAAGATGACAATACCAGCAGCAAGCGAAGTTTCTAGTCAGACAAGGGAGGGTGTGATGCACAGTAGCCTCCTCCACCTATTAGGAGCAGGCCAAGGGGCCATAAATAGGAATGTGGCTGGAGGCACAACAGTCATCTTGGCAGTTCTCATGGCTACATGCTTGTTATGCTTGTGCACTGGGGACCCAGCGAATGTGCAGTCCCGTGGGACAGGCTACACTCAACTGAAAAGTACCCTGCTTTTGACAGGAATGGACTCTTGAGTGCCAAAAGAGGCACTTGCAGCCTCTTCTTCCACACCACCTCAGACATCTGCATGTCTCGTGAGCAGCCACAAGGAAGTATGGAATGTGAGTGCCAAGAACATTAGCACTGGAAGAACAGCTGACAACAAGGACTTCTCCAGAAAGGATGATGAGGGGCATAACTCTAACACCAATGGTCTCAGTTCTGAGTAGGTTAGTGAAGGTAACTGTCAGAGGCAGCTGCAGAACTGAATGCCAAGAATACAGTCTGAACACTGATGGACACCATATTCTGTTAAAACTGTGGGAGCATTCCTTTGCAGCAGCAGTTACTCATTTTTTAAGATTCAGTTTCTGTGACCAAGCTGATCTTACTGACTCTCTGGAGAAGTTTAAACTGCAGCACTACAGATCAAGATCTTAAAAAGTGGCTATGCTGGAAGCAGGTCTCAGGTCCAGCCTCTGACTGAAGGCCTAACTGGTTCATGGCACCTCAGCCAATTCATGGGAGTGCTCAATACATGAGTTGTGGAGTTCAAAACCAGTACTTGGGTTCCCTCGGGGTGAGCCACAGTATCAAGTACACCAAAAATTCAGATCACTGCATGCAGTGCTTTTGGTTTTGCACATGCTGCAGCTGGAAGGAATTGGCCTTTCCCTGAGGCTATAAAGCATCAAGTGGGGGAGATATGAGAGTGTATGCAGGAAATCACAGTGGATTCACTATTGGGCTGTAGTAGAGAACAGGTTCAGCACAAACCACACTACAAATGAAGAGGCTGTCACAGCAAACACACTCATGCTGGTAAGCTGAGAAAAGCTCAATATGCAAGAGCACACGGGCTTGAGTCAGTACAGCATAGAGTGGACAAGGCTGCTGCAGCTGAAATCTTCATTCCTCACATTCCTCATATTAACTCAGGAGCAACTGGCCAAAGAGTGAATAGACTTGTCAATTACCAAGGTACAGACTAAAACTTCAAGGGTTGGATACCTGTCATCACCCACCTGGCCTTGTTTCCAGCATTCCCTGAAGATCTTCCAGTTGTTTTTGTTGCTGGGATCATGAAGGCAAAGGAGTCTACCATCACATAGCCAAGAGTGGGAAGTGTGTGGATCCAGCACATTTAATCCCATTACCATTTCCTTCACCTCTCTCTGGGTGTCAGCCAGATTGCTGGCTCGCTTTGCAGCATCAGACGTCTTCTTATTTTCCACCACAGAAGCAATGATATGGTCTAAGAAGTTAGGCAGGCTGGCTTTACCTTTGGCCCCCTAGAAGATGCAAATCCAGAGGTAAGTTTAGTCTTGCAACAGTAAAAGCATTAATGTATTTCTGCTCTCCTTCAGATTTTAGTCATGGACACCTTGCTATCAGAGAAACATGCATTGGTAAACAAGCTGCCTCAGAGACAAACATGTATCCAAGTAAGAACAGAAACATAATCAACTACACACTACCTAGAAAAATATTATGCAAACAATCATGAAATAGAAAACTTTAATTATCTAAATTTGGCTACTTTAATAGTAAAAATGGTTCATATTTTACTTAACTTCATTAACTTCAACTCTATTTCCCCATTTTCCTCATCCCACTACTCAGGAAGTGAATTCAACCGTGGGGCTGGTAAGCTGATGGATATACGTGAACAAGAAATAAACACGGACAGACAGGACAAAGTGCCTCCTGTATGCCAACAGAACCATTAGGAGACAGCCAGCTATATTCTAGCTCAAATGCCTTTCAAGTATCCACAAGTTTGTTTAAGCAACTGGTTTACTTGTAAGTTTTTGCCTTTTTTCTATGCCATGCTCTTAAAATATTTTCAAAGTTTCAAAATATAAAATGAGCTTTTACAGGGATGCTAATCATCAATTAAACAATTTAAAGGCTGCATTTAACTCACTTTCCTGGTCTCTTGGAAAGAACAGCCTCACCACAGCAGTAGTAAACTAAAAATTAGGATGAAAAATCTCTACAACTTTGTGAGGCAGCGAGTTTTGGTGAGATACTATACTTGTTTCAACATTGAAGAGTAAAATAATACAAAAACATTTAGATGAAAACTGTTAGATCGTCATGAAATTCTTCACTTAAAAGGTAACATTGAAGGAATACAAATATATTTACCGTAGAAGCTGCGGAAAAGACTGGAGGGAAGGGGATTGCTGTGTCTGATGGGACCTGAGGAAGCTTCCCTGGCCCTGTGTGTAGCAGATCTCTGAGGCTGGAGCCTTCAGTTTTGTTGCTAGATGTCACTGGGCCCAACAAGAGGCTATTAAACAGCTTTGGGGTTAGCGGGGAAACCTTTGAACTGGAGTTGAAGGAATCCAATCCAAAGGGTGAATGGGATTCTTTACTAAGCACTGATCTCAGTGATCCTGATTCTGCAAGATAAACACAAACATTGAAGGTGGGGCAGGGGGAGAAAAACAAGAGGTAAAGTCCAAATGATCCCAAAGTTTTCTGAAATTATTTGTTCTTGCAATAAATAGGATATTGACAGAATCTCCTGGTAAATGCCACTAGAACAGTGAGTGAGGCTCCTCACCGAGAACCAGACATCAGATCCTTCAGAGATTTTACCCTTCATATGCTGTTAAGCTTTCAAATAGCACAATATATCTGATCTGAAAGGGTCTGACACACACAAACCCACAACTTTGTAATAGATTCAATTAAGAAAATATTGCCCTGAATTTGTAACTTCATGTTTTGGTATTAAATATTTCAAACTTTAATGGTGGTCAAAATATTACAGTGACTGAGCCTGCAAAACTAACGAGTGATTCATGAGCATTTAACATCAATATATAAAGCAGTTCCTGCCAGACACACAGGCAGGAATAAATCCTCTGCTAGGCATGCTCCCTTTGACATCTAGGAATTCTATTCACTCAAATTGCTGGGTATTAAAGACATCCTAGGCTTTCATCTGAGCCTTCAACTGGACTCTCTCAAGTCTTTGGAAATGCACACTTCACATAGCACACAGAAGAGCTTTATTTGCTTCAATAGTTATGAAGTGGCAAAGCTGCATCTGAAATTAATTACTATCACTTTTACATCAGGATACCAGCTTCTGAAAAAATACATACACAAATTGGCACTGAAATAAACTGTGAGTGACAAGACAGTATTATCTTCAGCTGTATCATCTTTCCAGCTTTGCACATTCCTAAGCCTCTAAACCAAAACTGGTTCCAGGAGGCAAAGGAAGTAAAATGGCCTCATTCTTTTCTGTGAGAGTGCCTAGCCTTAAACAAAATACAGCAACCAGGCAGCACGTTATCATATATCTTTTAATTCCAACCCCAAAGGGCATGTCTTCTGCTCACCTTTTGTTTCCTCCTTTGCTTTTTGCGTTGCTAAATCTGCAAGCCAGTGTAAAGCTGATGATGGAGCTGTTTCTGGACAAAGTGGTCTGTTAGTCTTTATTTCACCAGTGTTATTGGTTGGTAATGTCTCTGTTTTTGCAGATTCTTCTATTCTACTATCAGTTGCTTCAGATTTTGGTACAGTGTCCGTTTCTAGTTGTCCCACTCCTGCTGTCCCTGCTCCAGTGGAAAAGGTGCTTTCATTTCCAGAGACTGATGCACTAGGATTTACAGATGGAAGCTAAAAAAAAAAACAACAAAAAAAAAAACCAATCGCTAAATGTTGAATAAAAGGAGTTGTTCAGCTTGGGAGGCAGTTATCCACTGCATTTGGTTTTGTCTGTTTGTCCATTTGCTTTAAGCACAGAGTAGAGCTCAATTTATGCTTAGGTAGCAGCTGAGTACATGAGCTTCTTATCTGTGTGTATTAGACCTTGCACTGTGGTGTGAATTATTCCCATGTCATCTTTTAACATGGGCCCAGGCATTTTCCTCTCCCTTCCTGCCTTCGTTTTCTTTTTAATTACAGGAGGATTCTTTGTGTCAACAGCAACAGAACTACTCTAGATTCCTTCACAGACCATAACAAAAAAGCACATGTTGCAAGCTACTAATAGTGGTTTGTTTTAAAATACAGCATCAGTAGGAATGGCTTCCTGCCCAACTTCTACATAAGAGTATTAGCCCAAATACCCACTTTGTAAACAACAGGTGCAGTTCACATCCCCAAAAAACATCCCAGAAGACTTTTGCTCAGCTGAAACACTCAGAGCACAAATGGTGAAAACAAAATTTCTGTTTCACAACAGATCAGCCTAAAGGACAGAACATCTTAACATATGTTAAAAATGTAAACGTCAAACAAGGCAATTTCAGTCTCACATTACATACCTGTGATATTCCATTAGTGACAGCTGGTCTCAACACCGATTTGTTCTGCCGGTTAATACATGGACAGTTGGCTTTAATGCCCCATTTGCCTCGTGCTGCATGAACCATGTCTCCAATATTGTAAAGCGCTGTAAAATAAAGTTAAGTCTTTAATACCACATGTAAAGAAATCTAAAAGAAAGGCCTTAACTGTATCTTCAGAGGGGTGGGGGTTTTTTAGTATTATTGCAAAGTATCTTTAAGATCACATCTTGTATCAAGACGTTTATCTCTCAACAGTGTGACCAGTGGTGCTAACACTGCCTTCACAATGGCACTGAGAGGGAGACTGTTCCAGTGAAGAAGCTTTTCCTGCTGTCCCATCTGAACTTCCCCTGATGCAGCCTCATTCCATTTTCTTGTGTCCTATTGTTGGTCATCAGAGAGAGGAGATCAGCAAGTGGAAGTCTCCTCTAAATCCACTTTACTAGAACATCACTCATCTTCATATTTTTTCCACTTCTTTGCTCAGAATAGAGACAAAATTTGGTATTTTTCCTTTCACATTTCTTGCATTACCTGTACCAGGGATGATCTGTGTTGGCATAAGATTCTCTGGTTCATGAGACTGACCCTTTGCACACTTCAGCCATGAGAAAACTTCCTCGTCACCAATCTCCTCTGTCTCTGGAATAAAGAAAAAAAATTAGATTTTGTACTACAACTTTACAATACTGAGTATTTCTGCAATACTAGCTTCTTTAGATTCTGTACAGTGCTGGAGATTAACCTGATGATCTCAGAAATAAGCTATAAATACAGACCATTAGAATAGGACCTATAGCACCTTTTGCCTCTTTGGATTATAGAACTACCACAGTCATTTTCCCTTCATCTCTAGTAGCTTGTTTTTAATCACCTAAAAAGCTTGGCTTCTAGACTTAATTTTTAAAATATGGTAGTCTTGTTATCATTATGCTTTCTTAAGCTATCATAATGAACAGACAGCAGTATTCACACTTACTAACATCCAGTATTTTATACATCTGCTCCATACAATAATGTAACTGTCAGCAATAACCTTACGCTTATTAAGACTGTCATTTGACAGCACCCACACTACCAAAGTGGTCTCAATACAGTAAAGCACACAAAAAACAGGTATCTAGTTTTTGTAAACATGACGTGCCTCTATTTGTTAAAATTCAACTTACTGAACTTTTTGCTGAATTACAAGCCCTGGTGTGTCAAGGAATCAAAAACCTTCCAATCTAACTCCTTGTTAGAAACATCAGTTCTCTGCAGTGTCTGCTTACTAGTTCACCTTGCGATGGTTCCGAGCTGTTAAGATATTACTTAATTTCTCTCTCATACTTTCTGAGGAAAAGATAGAACTATCCAGTCGTCTGTCTCAGTACACAGTCTATGCCTGATGATGCTGTAATTTTAATAACCACATCCTAAGCAAATAGGTAAAACACAGGTATGTAAGGAAAAGAAGAATGGACCAGCAGCGTGTAAGACAGTAGTGCCCAAGTTCCAAACATGCAGCCTTCCAAGCTGACACTCCCCAATTCTCCCACAAAACCTTCAGCAACTTCCCAGAAAATATCCCAATGAAAGCGAGTCAGTTCAAAGACTGCAGTGGGGTGAAAACACCCAGTACTCACCACTACGTGGGCGGTTTTTCCTCAGCCGGTAACAGTCCAGACAGACCCCAAACCCACACTTCCGACAAACCCAGTGAATATTGAAGAGTGTTGTCTCACACACATCACACATCTCCCTCACACCACGTACTGCTCGCTTCCATGCCACCTTCTCTATAAAGAGAAGGCACATTGCAAGTTATTGCTGTGACATTTTGCATTTCTCTCATCTAATCAGAACATCACAGTAACATTGACAAAGAAACAATTCACAGAAACATGACCTGAAGGCAGAGTTTAGAAACATGCTTTTTACATTCAGAGACATATTCTTTGATTTGCTACTCTTGTGACACTATTAAAATTCCCCTAAGAGTGACTAAGGTCAGGTGTTCACCAAAATGCACACTACAGTGAAATTCAGCACCTTACAGAGTTCTGCAGTAACTGAATTTCAAGGAGAACTTATGGAATTTACAGTAAAATTACAAATCTGCTAGTTTTATCCACAAATAATTTCAGCTTATAAAACTATAAAGAATGCATATTTAGTTTTACTAATCAGATGCCTGTCAACAATTCAAATTCTAAGCCAACACATTTGCTGAGGAAGGGGAAGCCCTCTCCAAAAGGCTGTCCTTGTACATTCCACAAACAAAAGGGAAAAAATTAGATAGTCAGTTATCCATGTGATAGGTTAAAACAGCTACCTTTTAATGTTTTTTCTAAATCTATTCCCTTTGAAGTGGCAAACCGACAACTAGTTGTTCAGCTGAGTCCTTGTGGGCTGAACACAGGCTCTGCTCCCTCCCTAGAAAACCCATGATGTCCCCAGAGCATAAAGGGATAGGAAAAAATTCCAAATGCTGGTTCCACAATTACATACACCCCAAAAAAGTAAATATAGCCTTCTCTTTGGAAGAGCAGAAGCATTTTAACAAGAAATTATATGACATTTTCTACTCTATTCCACTGCACTGTACACACGTTACACAGAGAAGATGGACAAAACACATGACAAAAGCCCAGCTTACGATGTGGCTCCACCATCATCATTGCCTCCTTCTCTGACATAACAAGTTGGCAGAACTGGTCCCCAACATTGGCCAGGATATATTTGGAAGTTTCCAGATCGATCCCCTCTGCAGGGGAGGAGGAAGGAATCCACAGGCTCATGGCATCAGGGTCACTTTGCTGTGGGTTCAAGAAACCCTCTACTCGTAGAATACCTTTCCGGGTAAATACGAGCCTGCAGGAAACAGGATGGAATAACTGAGAAACTGGTCAGCCAACTTTAGTAAACTTATAATGCCATCTATGTCAGAACACAAACCCAGAAAGAAGGGAAAAAAGGCTTCAGCTAGAGTGCTATATTCTGTGACAGTACATTTATTATGCAAATCCCAGCAAAAATAAGGTATGCAAAGCTATGGCTGCAAAACCCACTGAAATGAATCCCCAGGTCCCAGTAAGCATAGGTGAGAAATTCTACATAGCAAGCTGTAGCATTTTCTTGTAAGTCACACTTCTCTATACTATTAATACAAAGACATGACAACATTCAATTTATTTGGGCTGCTGCATGATGCTGCTTGCAAAATTCTGAATGGTTCACATTCTCAGTTTTAACCCGTAAGAAAGTTTTCCTCAACTTTTCAGTTCTGGCTGGGACTGCCAGCACTTCTCTTAATAGCTCACGTTACAAGATATGCAAAAATCCACGTTACATTGCTCTCCACGGAGATGAATCACAACTGTTTTACCAGTAGCTGTTGACCCTCCTCGTCTTTGTGTGGTAAAAGGTGTAACAGCGTATTACAAAACCCTAAACCTCTCCTGCCAATATTAAAGGCTACTTCATTTTTGAGTAGAAAGAGTCTTGCCTTTAACCTCAAAGCTAAATTAATTTTTAACAAGCTTAGGAAGAGAAGCAGTGTGATTACTGGATGGGTCACACATCCTAAAAATTCACTTTATATGCCAGAAAGTGAAACATTTTTAGAAAAAGATGCATAGCACTTGCTAGAATAGGCAGTTGAGGAAGAGAAAGAGAAGCATGACAGATGCGTAAGAACTGTAGGAGCATGTACATAACACAGAGAGAACAGACACAGTGTTCTGCTCCTAAAAATCAGTCCTGTACTCAACAGAAGCCAGTCAAACATCATCCTCATGGTAGCAATTGTTTACTTACTTGCTGAGCAAATTAAAATTTTATCTTTGTTCTGAATGCCTTATGAAGAAGGGAGAGAACAGTTACTGTATACAAATTGTTACCAAGTGTAAAATTCTACCCAATAAAGCAAATTCAATTTCCTGATGCTGGACCTGGAGACTCACTCAGTATCACACAGCTTTATCTTTGAACAGCAGTTCTTCCCGCCCCAGCAAGGGAATTCCAGTCAGGTGATGCAGAGAAATGAAAACTCAAAACCTTTGTTATTGTACCCAAGCATATTAAATAAGTAAAACATAACTACTCTGTGCTTGGACATGGTCCAAGCTCTGCACATAGACTACATAGGAAGGAAGGAAGGATTTGGGCACCTCCGGAAATGGAAGAAGCGACATGCCACAGTCGAGTCATCCTGCTCTTGCTCCTTAAATTTGCGGTACCGCTCCAGTCGGCACTCCCGACACTTGTGCAGATGTGGAGCTACATTGATGCAAGAGCCATCCTGGAGAAAAGGCTCCCCTGACTGCTTCAGCTTCCTCACCTTACTCATATCTTTCAGCACAGACTGGCCAACTGGGTGAGGCAAAGTAAAAGTAAAAATCTATTAGTAACTGCAACACCAAAACGACACTGGCTCCAACTGTCACCTCTTCAGAGACCTGCATGTTCAAACCCATGTAACACAGTAAGTCTGTTCAGAACTGCAGCATACCACACTTCTGCCCTTACAAATACAGGCTCAAACATTTCTCAAAACGAATATCTAATTCACATAAAAGAAGCATTAAGCTTTAGCCTTGTAAGCATCCTGTGCGCTGCCTACTGAGGCTAAATGAGGTTTACAATTGTGGTTAGGTCACACAGTTCATCACACAGGAGATAACCCAGTATCCCACCTCCTCGTGCTTCCAAGACATCACCTGCATTCAAGCCATCACCTTTTAGGGGAGCTGTGCGGGGTCGGCCCTTTGGGGCTTGCTTCCCCTTTCCTTTACACAGCAGCAGTTCAGCATTGTGCTCCACACTGGCGCCCAGCTTTGCCATCAAGTGGTCTGGGAAACCCTTCATACAAGCCTTCACCTGCAACTGGTCTTCAGAGTCACTCAAATCTGACAGGTCACTGTTTGTACTGGAGTCAGAGTCCTGTTTGGATGTTAAGCTCCGCTCATCTAGCGAGAACCTTTTCACAGCTTCAAAGGGGGCTTTGTTCTCCTGCAGAAACTCCGCCTGTGAAGAGAAAAAGCTAGGTGGATGTCTGCCAAACACATTAGAAAAGGTTTTCAGAAGAGGATTGTCCTGCTGTCCAGGCCCAATGGCTGGTTTCTCTTCTGTTGGGCTGGAGGAAAGTGTGGGCATCTCGATAGGCTGTGTTAGGTTGCTGGTTGGCGAGCTGGAGCGGCCATTCCCTACAGTGGAAGGGATTTGGACACCAGCAGCTACTGTTGAACCAGGAGCACTGGAAACCATCTTTGAGGAGTCAGTTGTTATAAACAAGCTTTTCTTCTTAGTTAAGGAGTCTGTAGAGGTGAGAGAATCTGGCCAGCCAGAGCTGGCCTTGTGACCCACAGGTGTTGAGGGAGTAGAAACCCCTGTCTGAGATGAAGATGCAAAGCCACTGAAAGGACTAAGTTCTGCTTTCTCAGCAAATGCCAGGAAAGGGTTTGAGGGTTCCTCTCGTGACAGCTTTGGGGGCTGTAAAAATAAGTTTTCATGACTATCTGAGGGGCGAGTATTCAACAGACTTCGTGAAAAGGCTGGAGTAAGGGTAGGCATGGATTCCACAGGCAGCTTCCGCTCCACAGAACTACCAGACTGGGTTCCTGGTTTAGTGTCCACTGAAAGCATTTTACCTTTACAGATCCCAGCACCCACACCCTCTGTACACTGCTTGAATGAGTCCCGACTGGAGACATCTTCAGTCAAGCTCTCTGAAATGACCGTGAAATAGTTACTAGCAGGAAGATTTTGAGACATGCACTGAAAAAACAAGTTCTTGGATGGATCAGAATCTTTCTGAGCCTCTTGTCCAGTACTACAGCCAAAAGGAAATCCAGAAGACTTGCTTTCTGGAGGCATCACTCCATTTGATTGGCTCCTTCCAGCCCCAAATACCAAGGACTGGGAAGCACTTGGAAGAGACACTCCAAATCCAGAAGAAGCCAAAAGTGAATTTCGGGAATTCTGAAACAAAATTAATAAGCATTAGCCTATTGTTGATTGTTGTTTGATTCAAGAATGCTTTGGTTCATCTAATTGTACAATTAGCTTATCCATCTGGAATAGAAACTTCCAGCAGACTTATTTACATGAAGAAACTTTAGAGATTCCTACCCAGAAGCTACTGAAACTAAAGACACAAAGACACAGGAAGAAAACTAACACCTTCTGTGTTATCATACTTTAGAACAAATGTGAGACACAAGACAAGGCAAACTATAAAACTGCTGCTCATTTAAATTCAAATCTACAAGAACAGAACTGTAATAGAAACTGTTTTTTAATAACCTCCCACCTTTCACCCTCACCCAAGATCATCCTGATAAGCTTCCCCTACTCAAGCAGCAGCCTTGAAATCAGTAACTTAGTTTGGAAGTTAACAAAACAAAGCAAGCCCTCTAGCAGCTAGAATAAACTATTCCTGTCCCAGCAAGCCAGGTCTGCTGACAGGTAGATAGAGGCCAATGACATGGTGCCTTGAGGGGATTACTCAGCTGAGGTTACAGCACAAAGGGCTTTACCTTTAAGCATCATTAAATACTGGAAAGTTTTCCCACTGTGACATGGAATACTCACTTGCTCTCTTCTCAACTGATACTTGTTCAGATTTTTCAATTCTGACAGTCCCACTGCAACTGATCATAGGCTGTCACTAACTCCTCATAGAATCATTTAGATCAGTTCAACTCCTTTTCTTTGAGTTTTTACTTGGAAATCTGCCCATGATTAATACACTTTTATTTCTAGGTCATGTTATATACAACCACAGACTCTATGCAACACATCCTTGGACACCATACCCATGGTTAGCTTGCTCCTCCTTACCCATCTCCAGCTGCAGTAACTTTAATAACATATTTACAGTTCTTCCAGGTATTAGAATTTCAGATATTTCTTTTCAGAGACAAAAGTAATTTTAAAAAACTGAGTTCTACCAGTTCTAAAAAACATGAGCATGAATGCAAACCAAGCTTGTTAAGTAATCTCAGGGACCAAATCACATTATGGTAAAGTGGACAGTCTGAAGCAATAATAACACGAACTATGTGCAACACTCTTACTGATTTATGTCGGGTTCCCCCTCTGAAGGAAAATACAGTTTACACGTGATTTGGAGTTGAAGAGAAGGAAAGAAGAAGAGGTGGTACCAAAATATCTCAGTACAACTAAAGTTCTTCCTTAATACCACTGACGATAGAAGAAATTTTTATAATTTACCTACAAAAGGTGTAGTTGGTTCCCAACACTGAAATTAATTTTTTTTTGAGGGGGGAGGAGGCAGATACAAGAGAGAAGAGGTTATATTATGTTATAGCATGTTCATTATGCAACACTTGC